>JAULBZ010006132.1:0-12666 GCA_032360805.1 Neoturris breviconis
TGTTGATTTTCTGCAAATTTGAAGACCAACATTGAATTTGGGGGGAAGGGGGGGTATGTGGGAGGGGAAAAAGGATGTAATATTAGCCTTTGTATTTTTATCATAATTTATGTCCGGGATTGTAGATCAAGGAAGTTGTAGAAAAACGTTAAAAAATTATCAAAGTATACACAACTTTAAATGTTATTCAAAAACCAACACATCCCAACTCAAACCACCACACATGTAGTCCATCAGCACCACACACCCACTCCTAACACACCACACCCAGAAACTAAATATTTACTACCCTCACTCAATCCATAACCCAGATCTGAAAGAAGTCTTACATAAACACTGGCACCTTATCAAGAGTGACCCAACACTATCTGCAATATGGCCCACGAAACCCTCCCTCGCTACCATGCGACATAAAATATAGAAAATGCCCTAGTACAAACCAAAACCAAACACAACCTCATCCCCACCTAATAGTAGCACCACCCTGGGATCCTAACCATGTCCCCTTCCCTGCCTACATTATAGCCTGCATTATGCTACATTCAATACAATATTGGACACCACCCTGGGACCCTTTCCCTTTCCCTACCCTCTGAGGTAGAGATCAATGAGGTCAAATAGTAGCTTGGACACAGATAAGTTTCAAATTCTTACTTGATTTTAGTAGTTTTTTTATGACGGACGCTGAAACCAGTTCCAATCTTCTTTATGCTCTTTTCAAAAGGTATTTTGTCTTTATTAAATCTAAACCATCTTAGCCACATCTTGATATTTATAAGTCACAATAAAGATTTTCCTGTCATTAGCCACACCTTGGTATTTATAAGTTACTTATGGTTAAAATAACGATTTTCCTGTCATTAACCGCATCTTCATATTTATATTTAATAGGATAACAAGATTAGTTTAACACAGTCATGCACTCATATATCTTTTATTGGACTTTCTTTAAATAAAGAAAATCTTTATTGTGAAGTCTTTTGGGGGCTTCTCAATATTATGGAGCGTTATGTGTGCCAAAATTAACTTAATATAATAGTAGAAAGTGAAACATGCGCGAATTAAAATGCCCGCGGCATTTTCATTTGGCGATAATTTTTTTCTATTAATGGTATGGTATTGAAATTTGGTGACTATTCCCAGCTTTCATCAAGAATTTGACAAATTAATTTTATTTTGAAATTTTAGGTTATTTTTCCGGGTGTAACTTAATTCTGAACAGGGTGTAAATTTTTTGAAAAAAATAAAATTTTGTTAAAATGATATCTGATGTTGTTAGGCTAACTTTGGGACTGGTATATGTGAATTATGGAAATACTAAATTAAATATACAAAAGCATTAAAAAATACAGACCATTTTATATATTTATATATATTTTTTATGTTTTTATATTTTACAGACCAGATTATATATTTTACAGGCCACAAAACGACTATTACTGATGACGTCATAGCAGGTACTAGGGACGTTATCAAATCAAACATATTTATTGCAGTGTGTTTGTATTGCGTTTTTCTATATGCGTAACAAGTTTCACGCCATAAGTATTACTGGTTCGGAAATAAAAGACCACCAACTTTTTACAATATTTTTTACTACTGATGACGTCATAACAGGTGCCAGTGACGTCATCAAATTACAAAATAATTTTTTCAAACTGTTTATATTAACGTTTATAATGAATAAGATCTGCAAATTACACTATTTCTGGTCAGTAAAAGATTAAGATCTGGTCTGTAGTTTGCACTACATTCTAATTATTGTTTACAAATTTCATTGGTCTTAGAAATATTTAGATACACCTTGTTAAAGCCCTATTTTCAGATTTTTAGATTTTTTTAACTGACACCCTGATCAGAAATCATCTACCTCTGGTTCAAATAAATTATTTTTTCCGGAAAGGTCAATAGATTTTAAAAAAGTTTAGTAAATTTCAGCCAAAAAAGTTTATAACAAAAAAGTTATGGTCCGACAAAATTGCCGTGGGCACATATTATGCCGCCCTAATGGTTAACAAGTTCCTTAATATTTGTTTAACAGAGACCATATATGGCAACACACGCAGTTCAGATACGAATTTATAAGATTCTGAATTCAGTGGTCTTTACCTGCTCTGTATTATCGTTTACTTATTAATAAATGAAACTTCAAAATAAATGCGATACACGTTTTGTTTTTTTTATAAGAAACAGCTTTTTGAGAAACAGTTCTGAATTTATATCAAAAATAAAAAACACGGCACTGACATTTGCAATCAGTAAGAAACAAACTTTTTCCCGATTTTAACCTCTAAAGCCGATGTAGGTTTCTTATTTAGACCAAAACAGTTCTTTACTTGACACAAAACAGATGTTAAAGGTACAAAATCACCCTCAGATGTTTTTTCTCCAATTTTTCCTTCCGTAGTCAAGATAAAGGTTCATATTGCTACTAACATATTCTGAAGATTTGACTCCATAAGAATGAGTATGAGTGGAGATATAATTGATTGAAGTCGTAGGAAATTATTTATTTTCTATGCTCACTGCGTGGTAGCCATCTTGTTTGGCCAAACATTTTTTGTTTTCAGATAAAAGAATTGCTTGTTTTGTCACTTCTTGACATTTTTAGACGTTTTGTATCTTTTGTTACGATTTCATATTTTTTAGCAGTACATACAGTTTTCACTTTGATAAGAAACAAATAAGAAACTAGGAAAAAACCTTAAAATTCTAATTCTTACTCTAAGTTTCTTATATAAAAAAACGTGTAATTGAATTTAAAACTTCATTTAAAGTTTCATTTACTTCTCGCTAAGGAACTTAACTTCGTGTGCAATCTGTTTTGGTCTCTATGACGACTGTTTTTATTGCATTAGCAAATGTTTCCGCAAAAACCTGTTCAAGTCAGCAAAATAACGTTAGAACAACGTTCTTTGAACGTTGTTTTATCGTTATTTTTCTGACTTTGAACAGGTTTTTGCTGCCTGGGTTAATATAAAGTAAGAGTAAATAAACAATATAGTCATGTGATTGTTATGTTTAGACACAATCATGTTGTATTGTTTTGTTTTGATATTCACTTATCTTCTGTAACGGCTTGCTCGTACCACTTCTGTGCAATCTTCACACAATCTGTTGCTGATACATGTATGTGTCAACAATCTCTTACAACCATTACATTTCGTGTCTTCAGTAGGGAAGTCCACTAATCTTCCATCTGTAACAGTTGGTATAATAAAGCAAGGAAGGATGGCATTGCGTATGTACAAATCATCAGGTTTTTCACAATCTCTTCGGAGATTTGCGTATCTTTCTGATGCAAATTTAACTTTTTCTAAGTTGATACCAGTAAGTGGAACAAACTTTGATAATGCTTCTGATATCATCCATATCATTTCGATATACAATGCTGCATATTTAATCAAACCTTCACTTAATGGACGATAACGCCAAATTGTACGTTCCACTTTCATCAAGCTACCTGCGTTTTCTTTGATTGAATCAAAGTTGCTAATCCCTTTTTCTCTTATTTTCGCGAAGTTAACATAATTTTTAACGGTATCATTCATACCACGTATCAAAGGTCTTTTGTGATGTGCTGGCTTCGTTGGCCCTCTCAATGCTTTTCCAGCAATAGGTCTGCATATGAATTCAAATAGCTGCATGTCTGTTACGTTTGTTATCCGTATTTGAAATTCATCCCATAAAGAATCAGAATCTGCTTTGCAGTCATACATTACTTTGGTTATACTTTTGGATTCCAAAATTCGTTTTAATCCGAGATCGAATCCATCTTTTTTAAGTGTCAGGATATCAAAAATATAAATGATATCATCTTTAGCTCCAATCTGTATTAACGTTAATTTACCTCCTTTTCCAAGTCGAACTCCTTCGCAACCAACAGCTAAAGTAGTATGTTTTTCCAATTCTTTCACAGCTTCTTTTATTTCTTCGATACTTTCAATGAATTTGATATCACCTGAGTATGAATCCGTTGCCGAATTTAGACTCGTAAGAACATAACCAGCTTTCAAGTCACTTGATGGTTTTATCTGAAAATCAGTGTTTGTTAACGACATTTCAAACAAATGATCGGCAAAACACAATATAGTTCGAGAGTTATTCAATCATTCGTGTGTATCCCATGAGAAAAGAAATCGTTTAAAGTCCGCAGTAATGACGCTTCTTATCGTCCCGCCTAAATGAATGCCAAACAAAACATTTCTTGGAAACTTTCCTGAATATTTAATAATGTCGTCATGGTTACAAATGACATATAGCAATGAATCAAAACATGCAACTGCATGAAATATCGATACTTACATACTTAACAGACCACAGAATAATCTGGAGTGTCTACGATGGAGAGTGCTTTTATAGAACTCTTAATGTTATAAATAAAACGGAATATATTCTTTATGTACATATAGCTGAAAGTCCCTGCTTGTTCCTTATAAGCAAAAATAATATTTTCGCCTTTCTAGACGGCTTCAGAGACGGCGTATTCTAAAACAATCGACCACCGACAAACAACCGACCACCAACCAACCGACCACCGACCAGAAAAAAGTGGCGTCGGCAAATTTTGTTTTTATCGTTTTTTTTTTAATTTAACAAAAGTTATACAACGATACCCGACCCTTGGTCTCTTGCCCCCACTTAGGTTTACAGTATTCTCATGGTTTGGTTTTGGCTATGACTTAAGGTATAAAGGCTTATTGCATGGAACATAGACGGTTACATATGTTATGATACAGTTTTGGGTTTATGATATGATTTAGGTTTATTTATGACACAATAGTCACAAGAAGGGGTAGTCTGGAAACACAGGCCGTGTATTTTGATATTCCATTGTTTGCAGAAAGTATGTTGGATTTTGAGATACGGTCCGAGCAAACAGGCCCAAATTTCAGAAACAAGATGGCTGGTATGAAAGATTTCTACTCTGGTGAAGATTTTGATGCTATTTTATCGGCTATCAAAGATAATATTTTAGAAGATAATGAAACATATGCCGTTCCAGTTAACCAAGTAGTAGAAGAAGTATCGGATGTAGCTAATGCTAGTAGTTTTCATTGTGATCAGTGTGAAAAAGTGTGCAAAACATCACGAGGTTTGACAAGACACAAAAATATCACAAAAAACCCCACAAAGATTCAGTTTCTTTAGTTCCTGTTGTTAAACCTGAAAGTTTAGTTCATCCATTACATTTAAAAAGATTCATCATAAAGAGTGCTACCAAATTGGCTAACGATGATTGTTACTGTGCGGCGATGGTGTAGTGGTATGCACCTTCAGTTTTCACCAGTGCAGTCGCGATTCAAATCCCGCTGCAGAAACTGGAATCGATACTCCACTCCGATGCGTTTTAAATGCAGCGTATGTAGCCCATTAGGAGCCATTGACTTACCGCATGCTGGCCCCAGGCCCCAAGTTAGAGCAATGCTTTCACGTATCTCTAGCGGTGAGTTACCTTAGTTGACAGTCGGATGGGAGGAAGAACCACTGAGCTGATGTGGATTCCCTGATGACATTAAACTTTCGATTACTTACTTACTATTCTGAACAGACCAGAAGAGAATTCGCAAATCACCTTAGATAATGCGATATTTTCTTACCAATTTATCAGGGATGTCATCGGTAATTTTAAGAGTGATGCTAAAACATTTTATTCTTGTTTTTACAAATGTGTTTCAGATGATATCATCTTCAAAAATATGTCTAAAAGACCTTCTGTTATTCTTGGTTTTGAGATTGCTAATCATGTCCTTGCTCATCTCACAAAATCAACTGTCAAAGAAAATATTGTAGAACTATCAAAAACTACCAGTTTTACTTCCAAAGAACAAAATATAATTCAATATCTTATGTTTTTGGTAGTCTTTATCGTCGCATCAAACGATCAAAGCAATGTCAAAGTGTGCATAGTATTCACAGTTTACAACTCCTTATTGCTGGAAAATCGACAGATGCTAATCCAGGTGACGAGAAAAATGTTTTACTCGTGCGAAAGATAGAGGAGGACTTTGGACAGTGACCCCTGCAGTATTTTTCCAATATTGAAACGCATTTTCGCCAAGAAACAATTAATGTTAGTAGACAAATAGACAGTAAAAAGATGGTCTCCTCTCAGCTTAAAAATGTCTCTGTTCTATTTAACTACAACAAATTACGCACCTTGAAAAAATTAGCAAAGAGATCGCTTTGAACTTGTTCAAACATCTGATTATGCTCACAGTCTGCATTAAAGACGATAGAACAACATCTTTAACGTTGTTCTAGCGTCTTTACAGAGGACGTTGAGAAAATTCGTACCAAAGTTATGCATACGCTGCTTCAGATTTTCAGGAAAGAAATACATTTTTTGTATATCAAATCATAAGCCCTAAAGTTTTTTGCAAGATGCGTGGCTTTAAAAATAGCCGTTTTTTCTTCTTTCTTCTAAGCGTCTTGTTCTTTTTTTCTGCCCTTACGGCAAGGCACAGTCTCAACGTCAATCTTAGGAATCTGTTGATCATCATTCCGACAATTTCCAGCAATTGGTCTAAATATTTTTTGAGTACGAACTGTATTGTCATTGTATCCAAAGTCACGAAGGAAAGGGTTGTCTTTTCATTGACCCATGAATCTTTGTCGACCAAAATAGTTTTCGAGAGGATCTTGACAGAAGCGTTCAGTGAGAACATACGGAACATTTTCAGTTAACAGATATTTGATAAGTTCAATGGATGAGTGGGTGGTAATCTTTATACCCTCATATGTTTGCCAGGAAATGAACATATTAGCTTTTGCATTATCAGTGAAATTACCAGGTCTTGCGTCAATGAAGGCTTTCCAATCCGTAAAATATTTCAAAAATGTTTCAACTAACCAGGTAAATCGTTCATCGCCAAGTGACCTATGAGGTTTCAAGAATGGTTTTTTTCTTTGATACTGCTTCTATTGTATTCCTAACATTGAGACAATCAAAAAACTTATCAAACATTTTACAAAATACTGCGGATGCTTAGGAGGACCATAGGTGTGCAAGGCTTGAGATGCAGATTCACTGAGAACTTGAGCAGCAAGTCTGACATTTGTAACAGCAAGTGGGGTAAGCTTTATATGCTCATTTGTGATTTTTGGTACTAAGTGTAAGCCACAATCCATATCATCAAGAAATAGTTTTGAAATGTGATTCCCATGTTATAAATTTACCATCATTCCACACACTTCTAGTACACCTGCCAGCAAGAGAATTAGCAAAACAATACCGAGCAGTTTTAATTAAATGTGGTGCATCAGGAATGAGATAAATATAGCGCTCCTCACCAGCCATAACATTAAGAGTTCTTTATGTTACATCAACATCCTCATTCATGTCCTCTACTCTTGTCATCCTTAAATGCATTCGGTACATTCTCCTATTGGCGGATGCACCATCACTTGTAACGCCAACTACTTTCATGTCACAATTATCTTTAAGGATACCAACTAACTTCCAAAACAAACGAAACGATTAAACAGCTGTTGCATTTCTTGTAGCGAAATTTGCAAAGGAAAATTTTAATGGATTGACAAAACATAAGAAGCTTTGTCATCAGCACTTTGAAGAGTTGAATAATTAAGATCAGTTTCTTCTAAATCAACGGAAGCAATTAAATCATCAGTGTGTTTGTCCCAAACTAAGTTCTCTTGAATTATTATTTCATCGATTAATAAAATACATAACTTTTTAATGCTGGAGAAATTTGTGACAATGTTTTTCAATTCTAATATAATATTTTTATTAAATTCTTGGTCTTACGTAGTTTTTATAATCTCTAAGGCGTCTGCGACTTGGTAAAATAACAAAACCACTGTTTGATTTCTCGTCATATCGAATTTTATCATATACAGCAGGTGACTTAGCAGCTAAACCAAAAAAATAGTGAATAATCATTGGATGATAGCGAACACCAGTTTTTGAAGATACTTTTCAATACTCTTGCTATTCTTTCCAAAATAGCTTCATGAAAGGAGGTATGTTATTCAGCATGATTGTTTGACATGATGCCGACTATTACTTCATTTATTACTGACTACTAGTTCATTTCCAAGATCACTATCTACTGGTAAGGAATTTTGTGAAATCTCCTCCTTCATTTTAAACATTTCTTTCTTTAACTGTTCTACACAACTTCCAGAATAAATTTGTAATAAACCAGAGCAAATACGCAACAGGGCGACATGATTAATCAAAGTTGTAACAGTGATAATTTTAAATGAACGATGATGCAAAGAATAAATTTCATGGCCATTTCGGATATTATTATGAATGAGACACGAATTGTATAAGAAAGTTGATTATCAACAAAAATTTCATATTTTGGTACAGAATGAGTTTGATCATTTAGGGTAATGTGTGTAACATTGCTAAGGGTATTGATTTGCCATCCAACCAATTTAGGCGTTTTAATGCAACTGTTAAATTCAGCAAATGATTTATAACACTCTACAGAACGATCTGTGACATTTTCTATCACTGATAATGAACGTTTTAACAACACAGCATTTGAAGATTCTCGAGGTTTAGATGGTGATGACGGGATACTTTTAACAGGAAGATGAAGAGATGGTAACGCACCAGGTTCCAATGCTGACAATTGAAAAGTTTTCGTGATTTTATTCTTTCTCTGAGAGCAGCATCTACCTATCTCTTGTGATGATAGCAACCAACTGATATCTCCAACGTTTGTCAAACTCTTTATCACTGGATAAAACTTTAAACAACGAGATACCTTTATACTTAAACCGACGCAAGACTGTGCAACCATTAATGAAGCAATTATCACCAGGCATATTTAAACATACAATAAAAAGAAAACTTTATTTTCAGATTTCTCCCCTTCGTACGCTTCAAAATGGCGTATTCCAAAACCACCGACCAACAACCGACCACTGACCACCGACCAACCGATCACCGACCAACCGACCAACCGACCAGTGTTGAACCGACAACCGACCACTGACCACCGACCAACCGACCAATAAAAATTAAAGTCGCGTTGCCGATGATATCTCTGGTGTTACTTAGTCCTATTTCAAGTTCTATGCCTCTATTCCACTTAATCTTTCACGTTCTTTCTACCAATTTGACATTCAATGTCCAATGAACGATATAAAGACGTCATATTGACGTCACGGCGTCAGAATGACATTCTTTAGACGCCGTTGCGTGTTGACAAGGTGTTGACTTATGTTGAAAATAAAGATAATGAAAATAATTTACAAGGTCTTATTTAAAGTTCTTTACCTCTACACGTTCCACTTAATAACGTGTATATGGTAAAACTTAATTAAAAAAAGGCAGCCTTGGGCTATTGATCATGGTTCACGGACTCCTTTTTAAAATACCTTTCGATCGATAACAACAGCAGGTTATGTTATGGGACATGGATGGTTATACATGGTGATACGGTTACGTGGTTATACCTATGGTTGTGGTATAGTTTTAGGTTTTTATGACATCATAGTGATTTTTTTAAAGTTGTACTTTCCGTGGTCGGCTTATCTTTATACTTAGCCACTTGACGGCTTTTGACTCACTGATAAATTTGAAGGCATAGATTATCCCTGAGGCTAAAATACGAGTACAGTAGCCTGAATAACGTGTTTTTCTAACTTAGTATGTTTCTTCAACTACGTTCTCGACCTAGACTAGAGAAGTCGATTGCTGAAACAACAGTAGAGGAAAACACGGTGGATAGAGCAGACACAGGGAAAATGAGAAGAGAGAAAGATACAAACGACTAGTAAATCTTGCCAAACCCATTTCTTTTTACAGATACCTCTAATACGTAAACAAAGTTTACAAACGGGAGTTGTGTTATTATCCGGCCGTAGTAAAGATTTACCCGGTTGATTCTGTGTACGATGCCTCACACAAAATGGTTGTATCTAAATCACTATATAATGTAATAAAATATAACTAGCCTAACTTGGCTGTTTTTGATTAACTATTGTTTTGTTCTATGACATGGTCCTGCTACCTATAGCTAGCTAGCTAGCTAGGTAGCCTACTTCTTTTTCTATAGCTAGCCTGCTTCTGACGCTACACATAGTAGGGCACATTGTGCAAGAAACTTTACATAATTTTGGCGATGTACGCCAAAGAGTAGCTATATACACAAGTATTCAGTGGGCCGTCGACAAAAAACTTGCGTCACACTTTGCGTCACATTTGTTCAAAGCTTTACTTTTTCTTCTTTGTTATTATTGAAAACTGTAGCAGTTCATCGACAATCGAATTTCATAATTTTAATTAGTTGATTTTGGTCGCAGTGAATGCCCACGATACAATCAGAAATCTAGGAGCTGTGGGCGGTTAGCTAAATTTGTTGAAATCTAAGTGAGAAGGTTTTTTCTGGTAAAACCAAATAGTTCTACAGGCATGATATTTAATAAAGTGCAGACCAGGACTTTACTGACCGGAACTAAATGTTTATAATGTTTGTCATAATATTTTTCAAATCTTATAAATCATCATAAACTTTTCTTTAAAAAGTAAAAAGCTCACAAAAAAATCACTGAAAAACAAAAATGGCGGAATTACAGCGGCAAAAATATAATTTTCGGGAAAATTTGATTGTATTTACATAATTCTACTTTCTCTACTCTATTTTAGGTATAATATGAATATATTGCAGTATACTATATAGAATATAATGCAAGACTGCCAAGTGGTACCAGACAAAGAATTAGTAAAAATAATTTTTGTTTGTATATGTAACAGGTTTCATAGCCGATCACGACTGTCAAAAAGATTTTGCTCACCCCAGCTCCGCAAACTTGAATAAATAAACGCCCCTGTCAAATAAAAGATGTTGATTTTTAGCCAGCCAATCAAAGTTTGGATGGTTTATTACTATCATTTTGCAAAATATTGTGATTTCGTCCTTTCAAACAAAGAGTTTTGTACAAAAAGGGTCCAAGTTGTGTTTTCGGGCCTTTGGATTTGGTTACTGCATTCTGGGCAAAATTACGAGACCGACTAATTTTTGTTTCCATTTGCTATGAGATTGTGGCTATAATTCGAGTAAAAATTAATATAAATTATCATACTAAAATGAAAATGGGAGACATAGAGAATTTATTGATATTTTAATTTTCTAATGCCCTAATTTTATTTCTAACGGTTTGAGTTAAGGCATTGCGTACCATCTGAATGGACTACTAACCTCCGTAATGTGAAACTAAAACTTGTCGGTCTATTGCAATACTTTCGTTTTTTTGAATTTCAGTCCGAGGCTAGCTATGTTCCTAAAGTGTTGTAACACAACAATTTATTGTCAAGCACCTTATAGATAAATTTCCTCAACAATGGTCCTTTTCATAAAACAATGAAAACGAGGCGTCCGTTGATTAAAGTAGAACTTGTTACAATGCAATAACTTTCTTATTATGTAGTGACTATATATGTAGGTCTATAGTTTAATGAAATATAAATGCCGAGACTTAACTGAAAAAGAAGAACATGCGATCGTGAGGGGATGGAAAACACGATATATAGAATATATTCTTCTTTTTTTCATATTGAAATTACAGTAAACTCCCATGTAATTATTTTTATGCAAGAACATACTTTATAAAACACCTTAAAAATATGAACGAATTAAGAACTGCTCGAGAAAATAAACTTTGACTCACCACATGTAAAAGAAATAAAAAATTAGAACAAAATGAAGCTCAAATTCTAAAACAACAAGTTATGAACATTGAGGCTCTGAAGGCACATTTTACTGGTTTATTCTAATAACAACAACCTCTACCTATTCACACTCCTGTTTATTTGAAGTAATTGCCGTTCCCCCTTAAAACTTTCTGTATGCTATAAATAAGACCGGCAGTTACTCGAAATCCCGATTCTTCGGACCATTTCCTTTGCTCTTTGGAAGTTCGATTAACCGAGAGTCTATAGTTTGAAAACGAGGTGCTGTCTAATCAAACTAGAAACTTGGTGCGATACAATAGCTTCCTTTTTTGTGTATTCCCCACACAAATAGGAAGCTATTACATTGCAACAAGTCTTTCACCTAATTGCAAATAGATATATTGCTTCACAGCGTGCAAGAGTAGCGAATACTGTCATATGAACTATTCATAGAATTATGTGTACATAATGCACGAGACAGTATTCGACAGTATAAAGATAGTAAAATACAAAACATTAATATTCTACAAAGAAAGTGCTCTGAGTGAGCATAAGATTATTCAAAATTATTCAAAGCCTGCAGTAAAGACGTTTTCCGTAACGTTCTTCTAGCGTCTTTACTGCTGACTTTGAATAAGTTCACTTACACTGAGGATGATATTACATTTAATATTAACTTTTGATAACAATCTCCCGTATTTATATTAGTTTAAAAGCCATTCCTTTCCCATACATGTCCATATATGGAAATATAAATTCCGAATAAGGAGTCATACGGATCCGTATTTCTTTACAACTCCTCTTTTCCTCCATCATCTTTTGTAAATTCAATCACAGGAATTTTGTCCAACCTATTTATCCGTCCACTCATTGTCCGCTTCTTTTTTTGAGCATTAGTACTTGTTCCAGTCATTTCATAGGTTTCTGAGTGCACACCAAACTGATTCATATATTCACCTTTTAACTGATAGACCAAAACTTGTGTATATGCTGGTACTTTAACAATAACGGTT
>JAULBZ010006133.1:0-12666 GCA_032360805.1 Neoturris breviconis
GCCCACCCCCCCCCCCCCCCCCACAAAAAAAAAATGTAGCAAAAATATATGCCATTAAAGGTAAACATGCTTAAATTAAAATTAAAAAACATTCTACCCTATTTCCCTGCATGCGCCTCAATATAGTATTATTTGCTATTATAGACAATAAATAGTTATAGATTTATAGATTTAAGATAAACATAATTAAAGCAAGGAAGATTATAAGCATTCAAATCTATATAGTCCTTATTCATGCTACATCCAGTTCAGTTCTGCATAAAAATATTACTGATTTTTACTGCAATTTCATTTCACTCCGCTATTTACAAACTTTGGAGTAGAGGTCCAAATAAGAGCAATGGTCACTGTAGATGAGGGATGTATAAGCATATCTTCATGCTTTGTAGCCTGAAGCAATGCTAAAAAATCACTTCTCCACAGGTATTATTTGCTCTTATTTGGGCTACTGAGGGGTTGAAAAAGAGCATTCAAGAATAGAAATATTATAAAAACCTTGTTTATGGATGCAGCACCTGTACGCGGGGAATCCAATGCACCAAAAAGGCATGGTATCATCTTAAAATTTGGTATTGATATTCTAGGCATTCTAGGCATATTATGAGACTGCCAATTTTTTTCGATTTTGCAGGATTTGAATTATGGAACTCAAATAACTTAGAAAAAGTTGTTAATTGTTAGAAAACAATGGGAATTTCTGCAAAGCTGAGCAATAAAAACAGAAAAAATGCTTAACAATACCGAAAAAAAGGTTTGCAAAATGCGAAGTGCGACCCATTAATTTGTACCCTGTTTTGTTGACTCAAACCGAGTATCAGTAAAAAAGGGATTATTTCAAAAGTAGAGACTTATAAAATTTGATATCTTTTAAGATTTAGTAACGTTTGCCCAAATATTCGAGCAAAATTGAATAGTTGGCTTACTTATTTTTTTGAATATGCTATGAGACTTTTACCACGGTCATGTTTGAGCATAGAAATTGTTTTTTGAACTTTTCATTTGCTATGAGACCACATTCACCAAAATGTTAAATCATGTACATGTGTATAAATTTGATGTGTTTGAAGAACCAATTAATTCTATAATAGAATGTCATCATCCTGCTTTGTAGGTTTGGTTCTTTTATTACAAATATGATTTTAGAATATTTAAATTTTATTTTAGTGTCTTTCTGGTAGCTCTGATGGCACTGTTCGTTTATGGTCTATTGGTCAGCAACGTTGTATTGCAACTTATAAAATCCATGAAGCTGGAGTATGGGCACTAGCAGCTGATGAGAATTTTAGTTATTTTTATTCAAGTGGAAAAGATAAAAAAATATTTTACACTGATTTAAATCTTGATGATAATCCACTGTTTTTATTTGAAGAAAAAATGCCAGTATTGTCAGTAAGTGCTGTATTTATTCAAATGAGCTATCTCTGCAATTATATGGTTATCATTATGATTTTGCCCATGAAAAGAAAAATATAATAGACAGGCTCATTAGTTTGATCGCTTGTATTTTTCCAATGTGAATACCTTAATCAGGATGTTTGTAAACGAATGTGTATAAACACTCTTCAGATATTTGAAAAATCTCTTTCCATTCTGGAGTTAATACACTTTTAAGCTTTTGTGAATGTCATCTATATTTTGCTAATAGGCCTTTAACTCTTGACCAGAAAGTATGTAGGTAGGACTTTTTTGATTTCAAATTTCATAATGGTCAAGATCAAAAGTTATTGGCCTTTTAGCAAAATAACTCAAGGATCCCGAGACTAGCGAAAATCTTATGAATAAAATCAACATTGTATTATATTTGTAAGTATGAAGTTTGATTTACTAGTTCCAGCTTTATAACAGTCAATAATGTTTGCTATAATATCGTCGATGACATCATCGATATCTTAAGAACATTGTTGACGTCATAGCCAAAAAAATGCCAACTTTGAAGTGAAATAAATTAGGATTGGAAAGAGATTTTTCAAAAGTTTAAAAAACATCTGTTCAAATTTTGTTAAACTCTACCGATTAAGCTAATAAAATCTAGTGCAATTTTTTAACGATGCCACTCCTTTAAAATAATGTTTTTCAAGGCGCCTGTGGATGTTATAGTGAAAAATGTTTTCAGCAGTTACTTCCTTTCTCTAGTTACAACTGGTAGAAAATCCATTGTCTTTATGGGTTGGCACAACAAACTCAAATATAAACTGTTGGGTAAGTAGCATTATTATTCTTGTAGAAAAGAAAGAACAGTACTTAAAAAGTGTATAAAGCTTCAGGCTATTAAGCTAGTGGTATTTTGTTCCCGTGTTAAGGACTGAGAGGCGAATTAAGTTCAAGTTTTTTGAGTTATTGTCACAAATTATTTATTCTTCTAAAAATATTATCTGGTATTTGATAGAAGTCTAAAAGTATCATATAAAAAAAAACAATCAATGAATCAATACTTTATTTTCATTAAATTTTCTCCCCAGAGGCAAGAAAAGAGTTTCATTTCCACTTTGGCCTGTCTCATTCTAAATTTTTGAAAAAAACTATGCACCGAAATTCTGCTTCTGTTTCATGGTGAGCATGCGTAAATAATTTTTATACCGTGGTACCACCAGTGTAATTTATATTCCAAGATGATGACATATGTAAATTTTACTTTCCATGCTAGTTATTTGTGTATTAGCTGTACTTGTCTTGTTTCAAAGACTACACAATTGGATGTGTATTATTTTTATTTTTTTGTTAATGTAATCTAGCAAAAAAATATTTGCATGATTATCGTGATTGTTATCATTACAAGAGTGGCTAAACTTTACTGGAAACGACTTCTGGGTTGATAGAATTTCCTAGTTTCAACTGCCCACTTTTTGCTGGTTTGTTACATTTTAAGATTTATCAATGAAAAAAAACTTTGATATAATTTTATTGCAAATGTTATCATTGCAAGAGCTAGTCCATACTGTTTGAACTTAACTGGAGAATTCTGGGTTGATATAATATCTTAGAACTTTACCTACCGGTGTTTGCTTGTTTGTTAACATTTTTAAAAACTAAGATTTATCAACGAAGAAAAAGCGTTCATATAAATGCATATTTGTTCTTATAAATTTGTAATTTCTAATTGAGTATTATTATCTTTTCAACTCAACGCAATAGACCAGAATCATTTAACAATAGTTTTTCCAGAAGTGAGTTGAACTTTTAATGGTTGTCGTAGTAACTAGAATTTAATTATCATGTCACTGAGAATAATAACTACCGTGAAAATTAATGGGCAAAAACAATAAATATTATAGACAGAAATTCGATTGGCAGTTGAGAATAATTGCTACTGGCAATGTATGGTATAGAAGTGGGACGGGGTCCCGGGACCAGGGACACATAAAAATGGTCCATATAAATAAAAATGTGACCCCAAAAATAAGTGTGACCACAGAATAAAAGTTGAACCCCATAAATAAAAGTATAAACTGGGACCCCACAAATAAGTACGAAATCGAATATTTTTATTTATTATTTATTATTAGAGGGATGGTAGCGTTTATTGGAGGGCCTTTAATAGAGAAGCTCCCTACTTTATACTTTATTTGGTAATCGAATAAGTGCCCCCTTCAGACTAGAGATCTAGATCTTCTGCACCAGAGATGAGGGAAGTGTTTAAAAGCAACTTTAGAACCCCAGGTATAAGCCCACCAAAAGTGCTTACAAACTAGTATAGGCCTTTGCTTATAGTCGAAGGTTGGGCTTATAGTCGGAGGTTTACGGTACCTACAAAAAAAAACATAAGACTCTTGATGCGGTCCCTTATTTTGTGTTACTTTGGGTATTCTCTATCTATTGATTTAACATTGGTTTAACACAACAGGATAATTGAGCTTACACTTATATTTCGTTCCAATAGCAGCAAGCAGTCCTTAGCAGATGCGTGTGCTAACTTCAAGAAATGGAGTGGAAATTGTTAAAGCCTGAGGGCTTCTAGTTTCTCTTTATTAGTTGAGTGTGTGTTTTAAATTTAATACATTTTATATTTAGCCAATTAATATACCGCAGAATCATACTGAAAATGATGCAGATCTTGAAACAAATACTCCAGTTGTTGAGAAGCCTTCTAAAACTATACCAGGTTAAATAACATACATACAAATTTTTAAGCTCTATGTAAGCCTGGAAAAATTTTATGTAAAAACATTCCTCTACTGATAATGTATGGAAGTTCATTGTTTGAAATAAGAGTAAATAATCAATGTGGGGGAAGGATTTTTGAGTGGTAAGCAATGTTCAAAAATCACTCCTCAACAGTGATTAATTTTGCTTTTATTTTGAACACAGCAGTTATTTACAGACTTGGTAGCAAAACTATTTCTAGATTCTCATTGATTGTGATAAGAGCATTCTAGATTCTCATTGGTTGTGATAAGAGCATTCTAGATTCTCATTGGTTGTGATAAGAGCATTCTAGATTCTCATTGGTAGTGATAAGAGCATTAATCATTGCAGATGAGTGCTTTTTTAGTGTAACTTCAGACTTTGTAGTCTGAAGCTAACATTTGATGAATGATTTTAAACGGCGCATGCTTAAAAGTAAGTCCGCACGCAATTATTTCTCTCGTCTTTAAAAAAATGTTTGTTTTTCCATCTTCTCTGAAACTTAATTTGATCACTGGAACATTTTATTAAACAGGTGCACCAGGGATCAAGCAAATCCATGTGTGCAACAACAAACGATACGTTTTGACAAAAGATTCTGATGAAAATGTCTCATTGTGGGACATATTAAAGGTATATTATTGTTCCTTACTAATTTCCGCCTAGTAAAAGAAGACATTCCATATAGTAGAATTTGACGTTACACGTTTCTTTGGCTGTTGCATGAATTTTTTTCACTGGAAATCAATACTGTTAATTTCCCATTAAAAAACACCTTGTTCAAAGTCAGGAGTAAAGACAATAAAACAATGTATTGTCGATGTTGTTTTATTATCTTTTCTGCAGACTTTGAACAAGTTTTTGCCCACTGGCTATCCAGTTTATTTGAATGCTCTGCTGCTTGTTGCAGCATCTTATATAAAGAGTGTAATCTCGGTACGGTATATTCAGTGTAGTATAGAAAGCCCTCAGATATACTTATACAATGTTCCTGGAGTAATCAATCACTTGTTGCAGCATCTTATAGAAATAGTGTAATCTCGGTACGGTATATACAGTATAGTATAGAAAGCCCTGGGATACTATATACAATGTTCTTGAGTAATCAATCACTCGTTCAGTACGGTATATACAGTATAGTATAGAAAGCCCTTGGATACTATGTACAATGTCCCTGAGTAATTAATTACTTGTTGCAGCATCTTATATAAATGGTGTAATCTCGGTACGGTATAATACAGTATAGTGAAGAAAGTCCTCGGATACTATATTATAATGTTTCTGAGTCACTGTGGAGAAGTGATTTTTGTGCATAGCTAAGGGATACAAAACCGGAAGCTATGCTCAAAGATCACTCTGCCACAGTGATTATTTGCTCTTACTTTGAACACAGATATATTTTCAATTTGTGTTATTTTGATAGGCAATGAAATTAAAAGATTTTGGCTGCATTAATTTTGAAGATGAGTGCATGAAGAGAAGAGAAATGGTATATGTACCAAACTGGTTTTCTGTTGATGCCAAAACTGGGGTGAGTAAAATAATTTGCCATATTGTTAATAAGCGGGGGTAAAATAAATGCAAATCACTATGAAGGAAAAATTCTTCAGAATATTTTGAAGAATCTTCTTAACGGTGATGACTGGCAGGCGGGTTATTTTGACCCCTGAATTGCAAGCCTTAGGTGGGTTTCCACTTAAATGAATATCGTCCATTTTGATCGACGTCAATCAAATTCAAAGTTCAAAGTGTTTGGACTTTTCAGTCGATCGAATTCGATTGATGTTCCTTAAACGAATCAGAATCTATAATTTGTAGTATGTGATGTAAACATTCAAAGTTCTTTATTATTCCATTATTCATTTTAAATCAAAAATAATTTGTTTCTCTTAAGGCTGATTTCTCTTCGCTAACAGATTCGCTGACAAATTCACTTTCGCTTTACTGATTTCTATAAGGTGAATGTTTGGGTAATTGTGTGTATACATTTTTGTATTAGTACTTTGTATTATTATTCACGAGACCAATATAGCAATATCTCTGATATATTACAAATGTTCTTAAATGAGAATATTATAATAGCATTGCGCGTTCGAAATGTCAATATCTATATTTTCAATTACTTTATAACAGAAGAATTGATATCTAAATCTTTCAACAATGCAAAGTTTATACATGCTCAGAGATGACGAGTGAATTCGCCACGTGGAAATTCGAAATATTACAAAATGTAAACAAATAGCTATTTTAATTGCTGTGGATCGCTGTCCGACTGGTCGATTCCATCGAATCGACGATATGCGTTTAAAGTGGATACCCACCTTTAAAGGAGCATGGTCCTGTGATGAATTAGATGTCACCCATTTTTTTCCTTTTTTTATATAAGGACAATAATCTCACATGGAAATGCTCTTTAGTTTTTTTATCAATTTTTTCTAGTAATGATTTCGGATATATGTCTTTGGTATCAAAATTAGTTTTCTATCAGATATAAACAAATTCGTGCAAGTGCTCCTTCAATATTATCTACACTCAGTTGGTATATATTTTATTTAGACTCAAAGTTTTTCTGTTGGAGTTTATGTTTGAAGCACATTTAATCGATGAAGAAAATCTAAGTTTTAAAATTAATGTAGAATATCCTAGTGGGCAAAAACTTGTTCAAAGTCAGCAGTACAGTTGCTAGAACAATGTCGAACAACGTTGTTCTAGCGTCTTTACTGCTGACTTTGAACAAGTTTTTGCGCACTGGGATGCTATCTATAAGATAGTGTGTGTGGACAATTGCTTTTAGATGTTAAATATAACTTTGGATGAATCTGATGCTTTTTCAAGTTGGATGGTTACTGAAGATGTGCCTGCTTTACCTATTGAGGATCCCAAAAAAGGTATTCATTAAGTGTACTATTTAGTATACTTTGTCGTTACAAATGTGAATTTCCATCTTGAAATAAAAATGACCCTAGTACAATTTTCTATATTGTCCCGCTGTAACCTTTTATTGCCTTGCTCTCAACAAACATTTATGTGTACAAGGATAATGGCAACCGACATTTTGCATTCATATATACGTTCATACTTTTGTTTTTAGTAATTGGAGATAGCAGGTTCAGTAAGTTTCATTTGATACCTCTACTTTGTTTTTGTTGGGCACATAAACATGTTTCCTATAAAATACCGAATCAATGATCCTGCAATTGATTGGTTTCTTCGTCCCAAAGAAACTAATCAATTGCAAGCTCATTGACTTAACACTCTTCATCGTAGATTAATTTTTCTCAAAATTATTGAATTCTACTTTTTTAAAGCTGATAAGATATCTGCTTTTGGTAACGAATTTTGGAGATGGCTCCTAATGATCGTTTAGTTATGGATAAGTGCTATGGAGTACAAATAGTTACTAGTTTATCATTGTCAAACACACTGAGTGGGACACTGTACCTATAGTATCTTCTAACAAAACACTGATCTTTCATTTTGAATAATTTCTTAATAATACAGAAAGTAATGCCCGAAGCTATGCACAAATCTTCCTCCTCCACAGAGAGTATTTACTCTTAGGAGCCATCTCCGAATTCGTTACCAAAAGCAGATATCTTACTAGCTTTAAAAAAGTAAAATTCAATAATTTTGAGAAAAATTAATCTGTGATGAAGAGTGTTAAGTCAATGAGCTTGCAACTGATTGATTTTTTCGGGACGATCATTGGTTCAGCACTCTTCCCCTGGTAACGAATTTTGGAGATGGTCCCTTATCTAATGCAAGTTTGATATATATTTACTGTATAATCACACGCAAATAAATTCTATATGTGCTGTGTTGTATGGAATAAATTAAGATCTGTGAAGGAGTGTGTTATGTCGACAAGCTTACAGTGAATTGGTTTCTTCGTACTAATCAGGTAAAAGATGTTTGACTGGGTATCTGTTTCTGTCATGCTATGATTGTTTCAACTCCTATAATATAATACTCCACCTTATGAACGAAAAGTTAGCTATTCACCCTAATCTTCTAGGCGCAACTGTGATACATATGGTACTCGATTTTATCGTACCCTATTCAGCAGACCATCATTTATTCCAAAACATGTTGAAATCTATATAGAAAAACAAGTTTACATTGTACAACAAAATCGAAACTTTTCAGTAGTGAGTAATATTTAATAATATTATTATTTTAAGTACTGCAGTGACTGATATAAGAGTAAATAATCACTGTGGAGGAGGTATTTTTGAGCATAGCTTCAGAATTTTTGTTAAATATACAAGTCTCAAAATAACGATCGGACTTCACTTGTGGAGAATTGTTTTTGTGTGCAGTTTTCAACTTTGTCAGTTTATCGACCTATTGATTTTTATTTTTTATATTTTATTTTTAAGATTTAAATATTCTATATTCTAACTGAAATAAATAAGCGCCCCTGCAGAATAAGTGCCCCTGTGCTGAATTAGCCCCCCCCCCCCTAGATGTTGATATTTCTAAGAGCCTCTGATACTTATTCAGTCACTTACGGTAATCGATCATTTGTTGTTTAAGTAATCTTTAGAGTTGAATTTTTATAATAGTTGTTAATTTGTTTGTTTCAATGTTATTTTCAACATTTATTTGAATAACCCAAAGTCGGACATCACCTGTGGAAGAATGTTTTTGAGTATATATGAAAACCTGTATGGTAATGATAAAAATACTCATTCACAGGCGATGTATGACAATTTGTCAAGTTCTGTGGAATTCTTAATGGAAGATTTTTATACAACATAAAAAATTATTTTATTTTCTGCTTAAAATTCCTTAAACTTTTACTTCAGCCTATGATGCTTGGTAAAGCAACATATATTTCTCAAATCCAAGGTGAAAGTGT
This sequence comes from Neoturris breviconis, assembly GCA_032360805.1. Lineage (NCBI taxonomy): Eukaryota > Metazoa > Cnidaria > Hydrozoa > Anthoathecata > Pandeidae > Neoturris > Neoturris breviconis. The sequence goes on from JAULBZ010006133.1 coordinate 8,984, forward strand.
GTTCCAGATGCAAGTAAACAGCAAATGTCATAAGAATTGTACGAGAACACCATTAGAGGTAGTACTGAAACATGGGCACATAGGTATGTTTATATAATATTTGAAATACGAACAAATAATCACTTTAAAGGAGGAATTTTTGAACAATGCTTCAGGTTTTCTATCCTGAAGCAATGCTCAAAAATCACTCCTCCACAGTTATTATTTGCTTTTATTCCAAACACTGTTATATATCTCAATATTTCAGAATAAAAGCAAAATAATCACTGTGGAGGAAAGATTTACCTTTATTTCCACCAATGAATTAAATTTCCCAGCATGTTATCGAAATAACTGCTGTTTATAATAGAGATATTTCAAGATTGACAAACTTGCTATTTGAACCGAAGGTTTGATAAATCGTTCTTATTGCCTTATCGTATATTTCATGTTTGTTATACAGAAATCGACTAAATTTTGAGCATTGATCAGTGTTTGAAATAAGAGCAAATAATCACTGTAGATAAGGAATTTTTGAGAATTGCTTCAGGCTTTCTAGCCTGACAGGTGTGAGCCAAGATAGGACCCAGTACCTGAGACCCAGGATCCAAACAACATAGAATAATCTAAGAACCAGATTTAATGCTCAAAAATTACTCCTCCGTTGTGATTATTTGTTCTTATATCAAACGCTAATATTGATACTACCACTTTTGCAGAGCTTGAAATAACAGCCGGTCATCACTGTGGATAAAAGATTTTTCAGAATTTATTCAGCCAATTTCGCGGAAAATATTCTGAAAAATCTCTCCTCCACAGTAATGAGCATCTATTATTTAAGTCCTAACTGTTGTCGGCCTTCTTAAAATTCATTTTCAATTATCTCATTTATTTTTGTTTTTTGTTTTAGTTGTGTTTCCAAATAATGGCTGGATCATATCATTGAAAAGTATTAGCAAAAAGCTGTCCATTATATATATTTCATCTTTTGGGTGAATCTTATAGGACTTATAGTTTATACACGTCTTTACAGTTTCGGATATTAACTCTCCTTCTATATACACAGCATTTAAGTCAAAGTTAAGTTACATGTACCTCTACTCCCTTCTTCATATGACTGGATACTACTCAGTGGTCAAAATAGGAACAAATAATCACTGTGGAAGAGTGATGTTTGAGCAAAGTTTCAAGCTATGCGCTCAAAAAATTTCTCCACAGTGATAATTTACCTTAACTTCCACCACTTTCAAAAAGAGACATTCTATTGACATCACACATCTCGTCTGGTGGAAATCGACCATTATTCTTGTTAAGCAAAAAATTTCTGTCAATCAGAAAGTTTTACTACATTCATTGTTTCTCTTTGAAGTTTTTAACATCATACATATTATTTAACCCTATTAACACTAGGGGGGGGGGGGAAGGGGGGTAGGGATTCCGCCCCCTCCCCCCACATTATATTTTATAACTTTTGATTGAAATGAGTTTTAGTTTTTATCCTTTAGCCAACTTTTCCAAAAAAAATTTTTCCAGAAAATCTGTCCCTATCCCTCTTGGCCACACCCATTTTGAAGGTCACCAGTACCAAAAAAGGTTTTACATTTGAAAACAAGAAGAAAAAAAAAAAAATCAAGAAAAAAAGATTTTCCAGGCAAAATTTTAAAATGATGACGTTACCAAAAAATAATGACGTCATGAATTTTTTTTTTTGTTAAGATGCCAAGTTTCATGGTGTAATACCAAAGCAATGCGGAGAGCCCCTAAAATGCCTACTGTTAATAGGGTTAAATAAAAATACTTATTATTTATTATTATTTATGAGATATATATATAATATACAGAGTTTATTTATAGATGTTTTGCGACTTATATTATTCATACTAATTTTCATGCGTATTTATTTTTGCTCATGATATGCATTATTGTTTTGCACGTAATTTCTGTATATACTAACATTTCACACAAAAAGGTGAAAATTCGTACACACAAAAATTAGTACGAATAAAGTAAATAATATATTAGTAAAAATATGTGGACACGACTTTTGATTCTAATTTCATTTATTCTGAGTTATCAAATAGTAAGGCAACTGAAAATCCTTGCTGCGCACCCTTATTTGAGGCCAACCTCTAATTATTATTCCTAATGAAATCCTGTGTCTACTTTTATTCCAGACTGTCTGTTTATTTACTTTGAATTATAATTTTTTACGTTGCAAAATATCTCCTTTCATTCTCAAATGATTATATGTTTATGACATCACAGTTTTTTTTTTGGAAGGTGTTTTTTCTTGTTTTCTAAATTGAAATGGATGGAACACACTGGGAATGCAGAATCTGAAAAAATAAATGTCACAATATTTTATGTTCATTAAGTATATTCCGTAAGGGAACAGATTTTTTTTGTTTTTCCAGAATTCTCCAAAAATAGAACTTCTAAGATGCTCGCATATGACAGAGTCCCTAACGAGATCAACATACCTGCTAATTAATTATCCTACTAATTATCTAATTACAGGCCGACCGGTTATATATATTACTACATTCCTTATTACAGGTTGCTCCTGTATTTACGACCCTAGAGAACTTTGATAATTGCATAGTCAATGTACATAAGGGACCATTTCAAAATTTCACTCCCTAAATGTCAACAAAACATATTGAGATACCTTCTCTGCAAATAATACTAAGGGACCGTCTCAAAAATAAAATCTACAGAGGAGAGTACTGAATTCACGATCTTGCGGCGGATTGGTTTCTTCCTATCACAAGTTTTGTCGACCTAACACACTTCTGCACAGATTCATTTTTGTTGAATTTTGTCAATTTTAGTTGATTTAACCCTAACAAAAAAGTTAGTTTTGGAGTGAAATTTTGAGATGGTTCTAAATGCAGTTTTGTTGACACTTTAGTATTTCTGAAGTTACTTTTATCATTATTTATGAAGATACATATTTTATATACAGAATAATATGCATGGAATTTTTAACTATAAATTTAATAATGCATTTTATGCAAAGATCTTTTGAACTTATAATAATAAAAATTTCATTTATATACTTCTGAAATTCCATAATTTATAATATATATAATGTTTATTTCAAGATTGCTGTCCCAATGTTTATTCTAGACAAAGGAGACAAAGAATAGTTTTGAAAATTTTATTTCTTCTGTATGAGATTTTCACATTCCCTCTATCCAGGTAAAAGTTATAAGCAATGCTAAAACCACAACATTGTACAATTAAATTTACAATATATATTTCTAGTGATATTCTAATGTGTCAGTTTTAGTAAAATATAAAAATAATGGGTAACGAAAAGAAAGCTGCAAAGGAATTGAAAGATGGTTTAGCCAAGTTCAAAGCAGACGCATTGAAGAAAGGATGGGAGGAAGATGAAGTTGATGAAAAAGTTACCGAAGTGTTTGAAAGTAATACTATTTTAATATTATTCTATTTTATTTTTACATTACAAATTTATCACTTTGAAAAAATGTGTCAGATTATTAAGCTCAGATAGCGATGAAGAATTATTATTCTATCCTAAGTACTGTAAATGATTGATTAAACTCTCCCAGTAAATTAAACATCCCTGTGAAATAATTGCCTCCTCCCCCCCAAAAAACTGTCCTGTCATAATATGGCCCCGTTAAAACACCAATTTCAAGTTTTCAGGTACCGTAATGCATCGATTAAACGCCCCC
>JAULBZ010006134.1:0-12665 GCA_032360805.1 Neoturris breviconis
TTAAAGGCCATACGAACTCCGTAAACCCAGGGCGGTCATTTTGGAATGTAAGCAAACAAAATAAGCCTTTTTGCTTTGCAAGAAAATGTATAAAACATGCTTTTGATTAGAGTTAATGTAAATACGATATTTAGGCTGTATTAAAGCATTAAAATCTTCAGAGCTTGAAACAATTAAATATTGAAAAATTCTTTCGCCACACATTTCCCCAACCCTGGGTGACAGGATTGCTTCAGATGGCCTTTAACGTGAACTTATGTTACTCGCTGTTTTAGTGGCTATTTTATTACTATTTTTATAATTTATTATCATGTAAAGATAATATTGACAAACCTATCCATCAGCAACCAGGCATGTCTTTTTTCAAAAATATTTTGTGCAGTTGACAAGCTATTGAAATGGATGATTGATGATGATTTAATGATGATGACATTGATGCTTAGATAGTCTTTCTCGTATGTTTATACGTTTTCACGTGAGTAGTTCAAATATTTTATTTATACTTTAGGAAGTTCACAGACGATACAAACAACTTAACAATACGTTGTATAACTTGATGCGAGCACGTCTCTCCAGATTACTTCACAAAAATTTAATAAATTTTAATATTTTAGTACTTATTATTTAGATGTCTACAATGCCGTCTCATGAAGTCAACTCTGTTTAATGAACGTTTTGTGTTGATCTTTTTCATCATTCAGTATCGTTTGTTTGTCATATTCCCGCAGTGTGCTTTCCACTATAGCTATCTATACACTTTCGCTAGATATTTCTATTTATCTCAGAGTATTGCAGACAACGGCTTCACACATATAATGTAACCAACACTCGTTTTATTACTAAGGTGTGTTGTTTGTTGGTATGGGTAAATCCTTGTTGACCACATAGAATAAAGATTTATTATATAATTTTACGATTTTTAAAAGTTTTTGTTATTATTTGTTGCTAGGGAGAAAAACCAATTGTATCTATTGGATCCCGAAATAAACGATTATTATTGTTATTATCATTATTAAGCGAAAGCGCAACGAAGCAAGTAAAAATATCCCTTATGGTTTCTTTTATATGTTTATTAGCTACAGCCTTGAACGTTGGGACATCTAATACCTTAATCATATCATAAACAATGCACCACAGTTTGTCAAATTACCTAATTAGAAATGGAAATATTTAAATATTTAGATTTATTTAGATATTTTGCCGTTTTTAAATTTATTGAAGGTACGCTTATTTTCCCCCGGATTTTCCGATTAGCTAATTTAATTTTTTGACAATTTTCAATCTCAATATTCTACCAGACACTACCAGTCCTATTTCCTGGAACTTTATCTTTTCCTCTCAAAGTCTATTGACCGAATATTTAAAGCAATTCTCAAAGGCATACTATTTTTGAGAGCAAATAAACGGTAAAACCGTTTTGCCCTAGGCAAAACAGGTTAATGAAAACGGAAAAGTCGGGTACATTTTCTAGGAACATTTCTTTTCATATGTTGTGTGAAATATTTCGATACTCTTGTTATATATTTTCAAATAAATTATTTATATGACGATAGGTGATAGATGTACATATTAGATTACGTATACCCAGTGGTGAGCTTGCTCAAAGTCTGCAGCATATACCCTAGAACTTTGCTCTAGCGTCTTTTCGGTGAACTTTGAGCAAGTATTTACGCATTGGCCACCGAGTTATCTCAACGCTATTAAGGACAAAGTGCCACCCCTCACCTCTCCCTTCCGCTGCCATACCTTTTTTCGTACCTTCTGAACGAATGGCTATTACGGCTAGAAGTTTTAGGACATTTCTAATAATTTATCTAGGATCATTTTGAAAATTTATTTTTAGAAATTAGGATAATTAGCCCTTAGCAACCAAATTTTTAACAGGTGGTAAAAATTTTGTTTCCAATGTTGTTTCTTAAATTAATTACGCCAGAGTGTTGTTTATGTGTTAAACTAACTCTCTGGAAAGTTTCAACACTACACCATGTTCCTATCAAAAGCTTTGCCCCTCCCCCTCCATCATGATGTCAATTTCTACCAATGGAATAACTTCTTTTCGATTCCGCACAGAATTTTTTTCCTGATTGAAAGCAGCCTTTAGATAGTAATCAATAGACTCGCGTGATGCGATACTTGCTGTGAAATCCTACTAAAAGGATAATCCAATTGCAGATAGAAACGTTCCAATCGTTCTCAAAACAAGAGTTACTGAAATGACACTGACCGAAAGTTGCTTCAGCTCCCAGAAGAGAAATGCTAGGGCCGTACGTTTCAGAAAGTTAATACTACCTCAGTGGGTAAAATCTAGGCAATAATCTAAATACAATATTTGAAGCAAAAAAAGGCCGCTGTAAATATAGCCCGGTTTACATTGCTCCATAAATAATGTTCGGTTTACATGAGCTGCAAGTCTACAAGAGTGATTAAAAGCACAGCGTGAAAGACGCGGAACCTATATAACTCCGTAATTGGACTGTGTAATACCATAAATGGCAAATACTCAGTCCAAATAAGGAGTTATACGGGTCCGTATTCGGCAGTCTTTCATGCTGTGTAATTCTTATTTCGATTACTCAAATCGGGCATAAAGACTTTTATTCCCTTTACGCATACTTATCTGAAACAGTCGTCGTTATTTCTGGACTTGATCACTGATGAACCAAAACTGATATGTTCTACTAAACAACCTAAGATTTGTTGTAATTCTCCAGCCAGCAAATACCTGTTCAAAGTCAGCAAAACAATGATGGAGCAACGTTCATTGAACGCTGTTCTAACGTTATTTCGCTGACTTTAAACAGGTATTTGCCGGCTGGGATCCTTTCTAATATTTCATTTCCATAGTTTAATTATTTGTTTTGTTAAACTATCACAATAAATAGTAATTTATAAATACAATAAGAAATATATAGCGAATGGATTTAATATGACGTTTTTTTCATTAGAACACAGCTGCAAAACCTACTTTTATTTGTTTATGGCATAATTCAATTTAGAACCTATCGGTTATGTTTCAACATAGATAATAAATATATCAAGTAAATTTTAGTATGTGTTTGTTATTTCATTGAAATGGTTCTAAATAAAATGGTATAATTTACTAGTGTTTTTCAATGTTGCTATGATTAGTGGTCAGAATGAGTAAATAATCACTGTGGAGGAGGGTACTCTACTGTGATTATTCGTTTTTATTTCGAACACTCTTATATCTATATTCACAAGAGATGTTTATTTTTTGTGTCTATATTTGCGGTTGAGAGATAAAGTTTCCCACCTATGTTTTCTCGAAATAACTTTTCCCCACGGATCTTAGCGCCTTGCAACATAAACCGTTGTTGAAAAATTAAATGCACCCATAAGTACAATAGGAAGGTAGATCCATACTCCGTCGCAGTTTTCAAAATGTCGTGACATCAACAAGTGCATCAATAACACCTTAGAGCAATTTTAATCCCTGTTAGTTCTGTCAAAAGTAATAATTTCTGATTTCGACCTGCCATTTTGTTTTGATTCCATCCACGTAATTTTATTGCGTAACCTCTCTCTAATTCAATGAATTAGAAATTGAGTAACATCGTGCAAGCGGAAATTACATTTAAGTAAATTTTGCATTATATTCAAAATAGACACCACCCATTAATTAGCTGTGTAAACGTCACCTGTATTTAATGTATTTTAATTCTCATTATTATGTTCTTTTATATAGTTTCAAGGTGCAAAATCACTTTTAGAAATATTTTGAAATATTTGCCTACTAGCTAATGTATATGGGAAAGTTTATCTTGCTAATAACATATCCTAAAAGTTTAATTGTATAAGGATGAATACTTGTAGAGATTGAGTGATTCGAGTAGTAAGGAATTATCATTTTGATACTTCACACTAGTATGATCAGTGTGAGTCACTTCTCACTTGTCAAATCTTGACTTTAAGCTGAAGATCCAATGTCGCATGCCCACTGGGTATGACCTTTGCCCCGTCCTCCACTTTGTAGGCTTACAGGCGCCCCCTAAGACCCCCAGCTGGTTTTACCAGCCCCTTTCCCCCAATACAAAAGTGGTGGTTACGGCGCTGCTACAGAACTGTATTTGTTGGCATAATAAATGTTTGTTGGTTGGATCGCTGGCATAATAAATTGTTATTTCATTGCAAAAGATTTTAGTTTGAGCAGCCAACACCTCGTTTTTATGTATTTGTGAATAGGGCAATTATGTCAAATGACATCAAGGGGAAGTAAATAGAGACAGACGTAATGTGTAAGTAGGACATCCTTTATTGAATATCTTTTGTTCCACTTGGAAAATATTTACACAAACACTATAAGAATTACGTAACGGAAATTTTTCGGAAAACGGTACAAAGATCCTCTTAAAACATCACATAGGAAAATAAATAAGCAAAGGTGACATTTATATATATTCACTTAGGAAACTGGAAACTGTTCTAAGTTGCTATCGAAGTTGTTCAATTTTTAGAAACAACAGTATGAAGTAGCTATAAACAAATCTTCTTCTTCATTTCTGTTGTTAATGAGAAGTTTCTTTTGGAACGGGCAAGTAGGCTGTAAAATACCTGTCCGCCATAACCATATTTATCAGAGAAGTTCTTACTGTTTCATATATCATGTTTATAGTTAGACATGATTAGAATAGAGATGGTGATTAAAACTATTAGACAATAGTATGATGGTCACAGCGTTTTCTGTATTCGGACTGTGTATTGCCATATATGGCAATACACAGTCCGAATACGGAGAAATACGGGACCGTATTTGGCAGGCTTTCACGCTGTGACCATCATACTATTGTCTAATAGTTTTAATCACCATCTTTATTCTAATCCTGTCTGAGAGACTTAAAGATAATACTAATTTATCAATTTCAACTATAGGTGATAGTTGGAATGATATCCAAGCTAATGCTATTATCAGACAAGTTTTCCCACGTAAAGTATTTTCTAAAAATGTCAACGTGTTAGAAGTTTTAAACTTCAATTTTGTATTCAAACCAGAGGGGAAGCATTGTCATCTAACGTCTAAAACGGCATTAACATTATGTGATGTCAATTTGTACCGATGGAATGTCTCTTTTGGCTTTCGCGCGGAATTTTCTAACATTTGCATTGTTCTAGCGTCTTTACTGCAGACTTTGGATAAGTTTTTTTCCCAACAAGTAATTCCTCCTCATTTTTATCAGACGAATATTTACTATAATCTAAAAGTTATAAATGTTGCTTTTGTCGCATCATTTGTTTTTACAAACAGAATAACTGACAAGAAAATAAACATGATATTATCCTACTTAATCACTTAAGACCGTTTTCCACTTCAGAAAATTTTTGACGGAATGGAAAATGCGCACGGTAGAAAGAAATTATAAAGATTCCATTGGTAGAAATTGACATCACACATTGTGTGATGTCAATTTCTACCAATAGAATGTCTATGATTTCTTTCTATGCGTGCTCTTATTTCGTTCCTCGGAAAATTTTCAGAAGTTGAAAACGTACTTTAGAACAAGTTAACAATAGAAATTTGAAAGTACTCTGCGGTAGTCAATGTGAGATATTTATCAGATGTATTATGAAGATTTCTAACTAAAGCCGAATTTATGTAAACTTCTCACGTTAATCCCTATAGTAAACGAAATGAAAAAGCTAAAAATAATTTGTAATAATTTTACTCCTTTCAGACTTCGTGCCTCTAATTTATCGAGCATTTTAGGTGCTAGGAAATTAAAAGGGCTATTTCCGGGCAAGAATGACAAAAATATAGGCGAAAACGGGCAAAAGGAGCTGAGACGGAGTTAGATCCTTTTGGTAGGCTGTACTATTTTGACCAGTTATTTCAAATGAGTTTTTGCAGAATTGTAGACACTATATCCGGACGGGTTATCAACATAAATTAATTATAGGGGAAATAATCTGCAAATCAAATGGCATATTGATAAAAGGGGTATTAAATGCAAACTCGTTTATGATGAAACTCATTTAGGGGTCAATGTAAAGGCTGCCTAAACGTTTTCTTTGTCTCGGGAAAAGCCCATAGATAAATATATAAATACCCCTTTTTATCAATACGTAAATTTAATGGTCCTAAAGGATCAGTAAACAACATATACATAACCTGGAAAATGGGAATAATTTGAAATAAAATGACAAGCAAAATAGATTCCATTCCGAAGTGAGTTCATTTCCATAACCAATTTGTCACAAAAAAGCATACAAACAAACAAAACATGCACTATAATTAATAGGCGCCAAAAAGACCATTTTTTACACAATACGGCGCGTGAAAATTAAAGAGGCACAATGATAAAACAGTTGGAGAAAACTAAATTTGATATTGAAGTGTTTAATAATAGTAAATAAATCCTCTCTGTTATTAATATGTATGTTTCATTCGTCTGGTACTGTCCGAACATTTCATCGCACGAAAAGTCTAAACGCAGGAACTTTAACCTTGTAATGTGCTAGACAAGAATAGTGAAGAAAGTGAATAGGTACATACTTACAGGCTTTCCATGTTAAATTTATTTCCGCTTCCTATGAATTGATTTAAAGGTACATTACGGCTACTAGAACCTTTGTGAAATATGATATCTCTACCGACACAAAGTCAAAATGATGTCGCGAAACGATGCATCATGCGCCCACTAAGAAACTTCCATCGAATAAAATTCTCATCTTTAGCTAAATCATCAGTAGCTACATAAAATCTTAATATTTAAATTTTACTTACAAAAAAACTGTAGCAGACTTACTTCGTCGCGTTGGTGTTTTTATTTTCCTTATGTTTCTAGAGTGTTCCAGTGTACAAAATAGAGTAAATAATCACCGTGAAAGAATTGTAGATCAAAATCTGAAACAAGCTATACTCAAGAGTCCTTGTTTCACAGTGATGTCTTACTCATGTTTCAACCACTTGTGATCCCATTACCTAATGAATACGAATTTTCTCAGTATGGTGTATTTGTATATTTTAAGATTGAAATCCATTAGGGCGGAGAATTCCGTGTGAAAGCCAAAAGCCATCATTCTATTCCACTGCATCTTTTTTTAGCCATTGCTTAAATTCACGCTACCTTTGCAACAGAGAAAAAAAAGAACGCCGCGTGTTTCAATGTCTTTGTGATTATATCACAAATCCAATAATAAATAAATAATTGATAAGTAAGTGTGGTCTTAAGATGATAATAGAAGAATACATACGATAAAATATCACGACAAATCCATATATTTTCAAGTAAGCTTTCGCTCACATCCTGTAAGCATTTTCACGTTGATACAAATTTAGAAAGGAACAACTGTCGTAAACCATAAAGCTAATTTAAAATAATTCTAAAGGCATTGATGTGATAGATCTATGACCACGGTCACGCTCTAGCAACAGGCTCTTCATCAAAGTGAATTTAACTCCTATCTAGACAGATATGGGGGCAATGTAGTTTTTTGATAACTTTTTTTCTATAGACGCTTTGCTTTTGAACCTTGGCGACTTTTAGTATTGTCTATTTTATTCTATTTTATTCTATTTTATTCTATTAGCAATTTCTTTACTAATTTCTCTAGTTTTACACCAATTCACTATAATATATGATGCATTATTCTTCTTATTTCTTGTTGTATACATATTTAGATATTAAATATTATTCTATACTGACACGTGAGTCTAATGACTTTAAACTCACTTTGATAAAGAGTCTATTGATAAAGTTTGACCGAGTTATTCTTAATTAGGGCTATCAATGCTATGCTATTTTAAATTATTTTTATTGTTTACGTTAATTGTTCATTTGTTACAATCAATTTTAAATTTTACGTTTTACTAAATCTGTTTCGGTGTGAACATACTCACAGGATGTGAGCGATAGTTTATTTAAAAATACATGGATTTGTCGTGATGTTTTATTGCATTTATTGCATTTATTCTCAAAATAATAATATTGATATGGCGATCTTAAATACCAGAAAGTCAGAACGGCTAGTAAACCGTTTAAGTAAATTTGCGATTTATATTTGTGTATAGGAGGGACATATTATAAATCTACAGGGCAGAATACTGAGTCAACGATCTTGCATTGGATTGGTTTATTCATACTGAAGAAACCAATCCGCTGCAAGTTTGTTTACATAATACCCTTCTATACATATTTATTTCGGTTGAATTTGGTCAATTTTAGTTGATCTAACCCTACAAAAAAAGTTGGTTTTGGAGCAAATTCTTTGAGATGGGCCCTAATTATTTATCACGTTTCTTCTAAAACATGTGATACAAATAAAGTCTACATTTCAAGCTATTCAAATAGAATAAACTTGTCTAATCGGTTTTAAACTTACTTTATCTCTTACATACGTACAAAAAATTCATCGCTGTACTACGTTACTACTTATTGGTCAGTAATCTCGTAATTTAACCGTTCTAATGACGACAAATCCATCAGTCACGCAGGCGTGAATTCGAAAGAATTGTAAGCACGAATCATCAAATATTCAAATCACTCGGTCAAAAGATTCTGGAAGTTTCATTCAAAATTTAATTTATCTTTCTTTTATTTTATGACCAACAAACACGACTACGAAGGAACAGACAATCAGAGCAGATACGCCAACATGTTATCCATCTATCGACCACCTAAGTTACGTTTTGACTCGTTTATCTGAAGCCATAGATTTCTATTCTAGAAATTATGAGAATATTCTAATCAATGCTGGTGATTTTAATGCAGAAACACGGGAAGCTAAAATGAAGAATTTCTTGGATGCAAATACCCTTTAGAGTCATCATAGAATAAACATGCCGGACGTCTGTATAGGGAAGATGCACAGATCTAATAGTGTTTAATAAGAACTCTTCTCTTCAACATACTGGCGTTTCTGAACTTGGTGTGAGTGATCATTATTTATTAGCTTATACAATGTTAAAAAACAACGATTAAACGATTATTATACAGGTCATACAAACGTTTTAATCGAAATTACTTTCTATATGACTTAAAATATTCTTTAAAGGAATATTATATTACTAAGTATAATCAAGTATGAATCAGTTTTCACCAGGGTGCTAGATAGACACGCACCGTTAAAAACCAAAGTCCTCCGAGGAAGTAATCAGCTCTCACGTCTCAAAATATCTCAGGAAGGAAATCATGAAAAGGTCTAGGCTAAGAAATATTGTCATTATATCACAAAATCCTGATGACTGGGTAACTGACAGAGAAATTTGGTTGTTAACATAAACAGAAAAGTAAAGAAAACTTTATTCGACTGTGTAAACATAAATTCTTCCAACAATTTTTGAAACGCTGCAAGCCTTTCTTTTCAAACAAAGGTAACACTGTCGAAGACAAGATTCTTCTAGTAGAAAGAAATTCCATATTATCGGATGATAAGCACATTGCCACCTTATTTAATTTATCAACACTATTATTAAAAATGGAATGAAGATTTTACTAGTTCTGGTGTTGATGAGACCGATTTGGCTATTGAAAAGTACGCTGATTTCTCTAGATATTTTTTACATCAAAATATACTAAAGCTATATCTTGTATGCCGAATCATGGTAATGGTAATGACAACAATGAGAAATAATAGCCTGCTACCACGTATTAATAGGCGAAGTTGTATCCATAACCACAGAAATTTGAGTCCTTTAGGTATGAATGGTCTCTGTAAATATATGCATTGATATAGAATAGCATATAGTCCAATTGGACTCCCGTTCAACACGCAATAGAGCAGTGTATGTCGTACGTAAACTGATCTATAATTTCGTTGACTGCAATGTAACTCAACAATGAGTAGCCGGTTTATTCTTACCAATTGTCATACCTTAATTATAGGTAGCTATAGCCTATCCGGGCATTAAAAGGAGCCCTCTTCTGGAACAACAATTGTACTCACACCTGGTATATACCCATTTAGACTGTTGTGGTATCAAAGCCTATATAGCCCAAAAATTCAACAACAACAACAAGAGAAGAAGTCAGGCGATCCAGTATTTTCGGCGTAAATGATACTTGCAACAGTAACAGTAACCTTAACAACTTACAATGGCTCCATTGTTAAGACCGAGTTTGGTCAAACCAACTTGATATTCACCAAAGCCGATTCAACAAATTTATCTGATCTTTTCCTTGTCGCATAGTTGTCTTAAAACAACGCATTCAATAAAAGAGTGGTAGATTGTGTGGCCTGCTAGTTTTACTGGAGTTGATTCAAATTAGAGTGGTGCTACATGAATATCTTTGGCACAGATCGGTCCCAGTTGTCCCAAATCACCAAAGAAATTTACTATTTTGTATCAAAACATTGTACTCATGAAAAAATAAATTTCCATGCCCAAGAATAGTTATGACGTCATAAGTATATTACATTCATCTGTTTAAAGCCATTTGCGCAAATTATCCGCAGAATCACTTTTATCGTCAGGATCATTGTCCTGGAGAGCATCTCATACTTTAAATGCATGTTGTTGACTGCACACCATACCATGATTATGAATTCCTCCATGTCATTTTTCAAATTTGTATCGTCACCAAACATCGTCATATTGTAGTGTCTCCTTCATTACCGAGGCATAATGGATTATTGTTCGAGTATCAAAATAATTAGTGACAATATGGAAGTTTTCGAGAAAAGAAGAACGCTTGAAATTATTGTCACTATTTACTTTCTATCGGATAAGATCTTCATCTTTGTTATTTGCAACAGAATAATATTTTATTAGAAGATGAAGCAATTGCGCGCATGCAATGATAATCTGCGCAACTATATGTATCAAAATATGCGGGAACAAGTCCATCAGACAATAGAAAAGCACTTCGTCTTTCATCGTATTCAATCTCTCCTATAAGAATGTGGATTGGGAAGATTAGCAGCTGCACTGATGATGTTCGTCGATACGCTATCATCATTGTTTCGAAAATATTTAGACAATTCTGCCATGAAAAGTTCTTCGTCATTTAATTACTAAGAAACAAAGAAACCACCTTGAATAAGAGCCATTGCTTGTAACATAGCTTGTGAACGTCTTTTTGATGCAATAGGAAAATGATAAATTTGGACAATATTTAATAAAAAGAAGAGACCAAACACTGGAATTACGATAGTTCGTAAGTACCCAGTTGGCACTCAACGTCTTATCATTCTGACTTTGCAACGTCCAAAAGACGTCTTTTCGACATTGATAAAACGCCACGTGAAAGCAGGGTAGGTTCTTCTATCTTCTATCGGCGTAAATTAAAAACAATTCAGTTACTAGTATATTTTCAAGAAAACTTTCCAAGAAAGTTCAACGGGAGCGAAAACAAAAAGCCTGGAAAGATTGCTACCAAATAACAAAGTGGATGAATTGTGCACAGAAAAAAATCTTATACTAAATTCATACGCAAATACGGAGCGAATATCTACTCTGCCTAATCGAATTCGGATTAAATATTTTTATTTACCGTAGCTATTGCACTATAGCTTAAAGAAACTGGTGATTGCAAGGTCATGGAGTAAAAAAGTCATTATTTTGAAAAACCGCCTTAACTCAAAGAAGTCAAGATATAGGAATTATTTTTCTCCTGCTAACGGCTCATTTTTAATGTAAACATAATTGATTTTCAAACCCGTTAATTCATTTATTTATTCCAGTAACTTTTACATATGTTGAAACTCATTTACAAGTCCATGATGAATAGAAAATTCGGCCTTAAACTTATATAAATATTGTTAATGTATCATCGAGATATGTTACTGACTAACCTTAACCCTAATGCTAGGGGTTACTGATTAGCACTAATACTAGGGGTTACTTATTATCCTTAATATGTGGACTTACTGACTAGCCCTAATACCCCAAGAGATATGGCCAGGGTTAGGCTTATTGCTAGGTTGTTTATTAAAGCAAAATAATAAAAGCCTGGAAACGAAACTGATGATGTTTTTAGAACGATGCCTCGAAAAGATACCAAAACGGTCTCATATACAGATTGGAATATAGAGTTTCTGAACTGAAAATAATTACAATCACTTGTATTTTCTACGTCTTTGGTGTGTGATTGACCTACTGCCATGGATATATTTTCTCATTCAATTATTTGATCATGATGCACACGTAAGTTGTTCCTGACGACGTAGGGTCTTGCTGACAGATTTGCTTGATGGATTTGTTTAACCCTATTCCCCCTGTCATACTTTTTTTCATAACTTTTGAATGAATGACTTTCTATGACTAGAGATTTTGGGAAATTTCCTATAATTTATCTAGGATCATTAAGAAAACTTCTTTTTTTTTGCTAACTAAGGATAGTAACCAATTTTTTTGACAGGTGGTTAAAAACATTTTTTCTTCTTAATTTTGCTTGAAAACATTCTGACCAATTATAGAGACCAAAAAGATTTGCCCACCTGTTTTTCCTTGATGATGTCATCATAAGAAATGACGTCATCACAAAAATAACTATGCAAGAATGTTTATTATGGGTAACTTCCTGGAATGTTTCAACACTACAGCATGGTTCTATCAAAAGTTATGCAGATATTCAGAGCCATAAAAAGCCCAGTAGAAATAGGGTTAAACCTAGTAACCAATGTTTGAGAAAGGTGTTTGAGAAATGAGAGATGGGATATCGGAAGAAGAACAACATAAGAAAACAAAGTATTAGAACAAAAAAATGAAC
>JAULBZ010006135.1:0-12665 GCA_032360805.1 Neoturris breviconis
CTCAAAATTATTGAATTTTACTTTTTTAAAGCTTCTAAGATATCTGCTTTTGGTAACGAATTTTGGAGATGGCTCCTTAGTCAGAGTTTTCCAAATTGTAAACAAAAAAGTTTGTAAAGAAGTTATGAATAAGAACAGTTTAGATTGTTTTTATGGAGGTTGTGATGATCCAGTTTTCAATATAAGAATAAATAATCACTGTGGAGGAGTGGTTTTTGAGCACTGCTTAAGACTGCAAAGCTTGGAGCTATGCTAGTTCTTATTTCGAACACTGTGATCCATGTTGAGTTGATTTCTTGTAGGATGAAACTCTGTACAAGACTAATTCTGATGGAGAATATTCGTCTGAAGGACAGTCCAGCATTAAAGTTGGTACTCCTACAAAAATGTCATCCTTTATGTCTCATAAGCCAATTGTAATTGAAGATAAGACGGCACAAGCAGAACAAGAATGGAAAGTATATCAATGTCAAAGGAAAATTAAGAAAGTAAGCTATGGTCAGCAATCGAAATAAGAGTAAATAATCACTGTGGAGGAAACCCTCCTCTACAGTGATTATTTACACCTATTTTGAATACTGAATGTAGTGATAAAATGTGATAGGTGTAATTGTTATTTTGACAATTGTTTGTGTTCTTAAATGGATTCAATATGATCAATTTTCTTTTGTTCTTCAAAGGATTCAATATGATCAATTGCTAGTATTCTTCAATAGATTCACTATGATTCAATAGTTCTTCAATTATGAATAAAGCAATGATTAAGAGCATTGGTTTCTTTACAGATCTTTATTATAAATGTTTTTTATTAGCCCATGCCACCCTCTAATCCCCCCTAACTCAAATGTTGAATATTTTATAAAACACCCCTTCCCTCTGAATTAAAAATTAAATAACTGCTACTGCTATTCGAAAATTTAAATGCCCTTGTCCGCCTTTCTTTCCTGATAAGAATAATATAGTGTAAGTCTTTCGATATTCGAAATATTGATATATATGAACTCCCCATTAACATGTTTGTATTTTTAGTAACTGCACAGGCATCAAAATAAGTATTTGAAATAATCGCTCAAGGCTTGAAATAACTGCTGGTTATCACTGTGGAGGAGAGATTTTTTTCGGAATATTTTCAGCGGATTTGGCTGAAAATATACTGAAAAATCTCTCCTCAACAGTGATGACCAGCAGTTATTTCAAGCCCAGTCGCTCTCCCTCTTATAAATGCCACAAATTAGACAGTGTTGTGAATCAGTGGTTAAGCAGTGGTGCTTATGAACCACACTCGGAGGAAAATTTCAAGAAACGTTCCCGGAAGCACTGCCATCTACTTGTTTCATTGTAAAGTGGTTCCAGCCATGTTTCAGGGTACCTTTTATTTGTCGTGTAATCAAGAATGACAATAATTTTCACAACAATGTATTTGTTGAATATTATGGTTATTAATTGTCATAGTTTTTATTTACCAGAATATTACCACAATTCACTGCGCATATAATTTCTTCTTTAGATTGTGAAAGAAGTAAGTGATGACAATCTTGGTGTTGTGATGGATCAACTAGATAATATTCTTGAAGGTTCGTATCTATTTCCCTCTCCTATTTTCCAAATTTTAAGTAAACTGTATATTTACAAAATTGTTTAGAGTTTTAGGGACTATCTCCAAAATTCGTTTGCAGGGAAGGAGTGCTGAATCAATGGTTTTACATTTTATTGGTTTCTTTGTACCGAAGAAATCAATCAATTGCAAGTTCATTTGCTTAAAATGGTCTTCATTGTAGATTAGTTTTTCTCAAATTCATTGATTTTTGGCTTCTTTAAAGCTACGAAAATATCTGCTTTTTGAAATGAATTTTGGAGATGATTTAATATGGTAAAATAATTATATAGCCTCAATATTAGTCTTGGATATAGACAAAATTAATTGATAGTGTTTATCGACAATGGCAGTATTGCAAAATTATCTCCTGTTGTTGGGATGCTGATAGCAGAAACATCCAGTATATAATATTTGGAACAAGCGTCAAGATAAGGATTGGACATCATCACCTGTATAGGTGGTTTTTTTTGGACAGTTTTCTGATGCGAAGCTGAAAACTGTACTTAAAAAACACTCCTCCACAGGTGATGTCTGATTTTTATCTTGAAGCTTGACTCTATGAGACTTGACCTTTTCTTTGACGCTAATCAACAAACTTCCAGTAAATTTGAAAAGATTTAAAAGTTTGTGATAAATGGTGATAGAATATAGAGTCGTATATGGGACAATATTTGTAATCTTTTTTCGTTGTATCGGGACTTTTTAGAATTTCCAAGTGGAATCAGTGTGATGTTGGAAACAGGAAATACTGAATGTGTGCCTCTGCAGAATTAGATTTACTATAGTTTACTAGCGCTGGTTCTTTAGCTTTCCATAGTATCATTTTTCAACTCTAGACCAACTACACCTTAGGCTAGCTAGCTAATTGGACATGTTGAAAATTTTGAAAATATGTAGCCTCTACAAGGACAAGATATAGCTCTATAGAGCTACACTTGTGCAACAACACTCTGATCTCCCCGTCCTGAAAAATTGAGACCCCATAGCTTTATATAGGTCCACCCCCACCTAAAATTTAAAAATTGGTTGCGATTTTGGACTCTTCTACTGTTGTGAATCTATCTATGGATAACTGCAGGGTTATCTGTGTGCAAAGGAATTTAACTTATTCCATATTAAAGGGAGACACAAAATCACGATGAAAAATTATCACGATGAAAAATGTTGAAAAACAACGCAAAACAATCGCAATGAAAAGTGAATTACGAGGAAAAGCTATTTACGACCAAAGTATGAAAAAATACAAAACTGAATTTATACTACACAACGCGATATACGAGGGTAGTCTCAACAAAACACCATTACGACACGACGAGAAACGATCACGAATATCATGTCTCCATAATAGAATTATTCGTTTTTAGAGTGTCCGTTATCATCACGATACACAGATTGTTCTGAAGTAAAGGAAGTACTGGAAGTGCTAATGAATGCAGCAATAAAAACAGATACATTTCTACGCTTTGCTCCATGTCTTATAAAAATGGTAGCAGGTATGTTAACTTGTAGTTATTAACAATAGAAACATTTTGCGCTTTTTTAAAGAATTGAATTCTTAATGGCATAGACCTTTACCAGCCATGCACCAGTAATTTAATTCCAACAAATTTTCAGTTTTGGAAAGAAGAACAATTAATTACTGTGTATGAGGGATTTCTGTGCATAGAAGATAATGCTCAAGTATATTTTTTTTATTTTCAGTGATCTCAATCCACACACGTGCAAATATTTGTTCTTATTTTCACACACGTGATTATTTGAACGTTTTAAAACATTATTCGAATGTTTTGAAACTCGTGGTTAATGTTAGATTTGAGCAGATATTCGAGATATATATTTTAGTCAGTTTGACCAATTTTAAAACTTTTCGAAACGGCTTCTGACAGTAAGCACTTTTTTGGTGTAGTAGGGCCTCCATGATGTACATAGGCAAGTTATTGCTACTTGTGCAGTAGTGGCTCAGTGCTTAAGCTGTGGCGCTTACGATCCGGGGGGTCCCGGTTTAATACCACGTTCAGGTTAAAATTTCGAGCCACGCCCTGGAAGTACTGCCGCCTATCTGTTTTCCTTTATAGTGGTTCAGACCATGTTTCTGGGTCAATAGGGTAGGTTGCGGGTTGTATCACCCGCCATGTGATTGATTGAGATCTGGATAGGATATAAAATTACTCCCTCTCTTAGTAGTGGCCTCGGCCTTGAGAGGGGAATGATTAAAAAAAACCAACAAACAAAACTTATGCTAGTTGATTATCTTTAAGTTATAGTATCTATAAAATATCATTCCAGACATCTGCAAAATTTAGCTAAAATATTTTGAAAGATATTAGCATTTTGTCAGTCTACCATAATATTTGACAAAAAGTGAAATTTGTGCAAAAATTTGGAATTTCAACTCAGACAAAAAGTCTAAATTATAATTAGTTAGACGAACGACACAAAAATTGTATATGTTCCATGAGTCTTTTAAGTTTACTCAATAAATTAATAATGAGATAAAGCTCTAGGTAGTTCCTGTGATTGTTTTCCATATTTATGCTTCACTTGTAACATCAAGACTGTAGTTATGCTTATATTGGAATGGTATGGTTTATGATGTCACAGACATAATGATTAATAACAGGCGTTTTGAGAGATACTTGTCATCATCGGGGAATGAAGAATGTTAGTATTGAGTTCTAGCGATAAGCAAGGTCAGAAACCATATAATCTCCCATTGAAATTTATTTCACAGTTGTGGTATTTTGCCAAACTATCGGATTAATTTTGTCCTTTTTATTCTGTGTGATTTAAAAAAATCTTGTTTTTTTTAGAACAAAAACCAATTGAGTTTAAAATATATTTCCAGGAAATTGCAAATGAAAAGAGGCAAGAAAGTATCACGGTAAGGTTGTTGTTTTTTACTTATGTATTTTCAGTTAAATAAACTAGCATGCCATGTGGAACCTCTTGCTGAAAAGTAATAGGAGAATCGAAAGTGACTAGAGGAAGTCAAAATAAGTCAGAAAAATCATCTGCCAAAAAGAGTGCTGAACCAATTTGGTCCAGTGAGTCTTTACAGAAATGAGTTAGGTCAGCGAACTTGCAATGAATTGGTTTCTTGTTGACTCAGTACTCTCCTCTGTAGATTTTACTTTTAATATGGTCTCTTATTTCAGCCTTTAGCACAGTATATTCAAAACTTTCTCTCATAGACTTCCTTTTATAATTTTAGCTCTGTGCGTTAGATCAAATGTTGTCAACTTCAGGTCAAAATTTTTGTAAGCTGCTAGGTCATTTATTTGCTATGCCAAGACAAACGGGAAACAGGTACGACATATGTTTTACAATGTATAAAATAAAATAAGACCCACGGCCACGCATATTAAATTTATTTGTTATACCTAACGGACTGATATGGTTATGCTCGTTCAATCTACGATGAAGAGTGTTAAATCAGCGAGCTTGTAAATGATTGGTTTCTTTGGTACGAAGAAATCAATAAATTGAAAGCTTGTTGATTCAGCACTCTTCCCTTGGGAACGAATTTTGGAGATGGTCCCTAGATATTATATATAACGTGAAATAAATTAGTTCATTCTTTTATTTCGAAAAGTTCTTAGTGGAAAAAATGTGATCTTGCTTTTTGTGTTTTTAAATATCTTTGCCAAGTGGACTTATGTGTGTGAACGAAACAGTATTTTTTAAAAACAATTATATTCCCCAACTATTTAAAATTTGATACAAACAAAACTTTGATATAACTGTTCTAGATAATTTTATTGACCTTTAATTTGATGCAACATCGTTTAGCGTACCTACAACAATGTTGTATGCTGTTACAACATTGTAAGATAACTGTTTGCATAAATGCAACACCCACATGTTGGATTTAATGTTTTAATGTTGCATTGGAGTGACTTAACGAACACAACAATGTTGCATAGTTTTGCAACAATGTTGCATCAAGTGTTGCATTCGTCTACCCAGCACTTAAAATAATGTTCTACTAATAATGTATAAAGATGTGAATGGAACATCTTCCGGTTCAATTTAAGTTTATAGTAACAATGATATAGCAGGTAATGTGAGTTGGAAATACCATAACTATTTGATTTGGTGCACACCTTCTAATTAGCGCACACCTCGAATAAGCGCACACCCTTTGACATAATCTTTGAACTTAGCGCACACGATTGAATAGGGTGTGTGCTTATTCGGGAGAAGTAAAAAAAGCAGCGGAAGACAGAAAGTTGAATTTTTCTTTAATATCTCAGTATTTGAGAGTACTATATTTATGTGTTTACACAATTTAATAAGTTTCTTGAGTTCAATGCATTTACATTTACATTTTATTCTATAGAAGAGACATTTTTGTTTATCATCTGTTTATCTTTGGTCACCTATAGATATTAGCGTGCACTCTCGAATTAGTGCACACATCGAATAAGTGCACGCCTTAAAAACTCCATTTTGAATTTAGCGCACAGTGTGCTAGATCGAATAATTACGGTAATCCATATTTTATAAAACATATTTGGTTTTTGTATAGGAATTTTAGGATCAGTAAACAGAATGTAACAAACCAACCATTTTAATATGGCCATTATTTTGCAAATTTGTATCTTGTATGTTAAATTTGTTACCCTTTAGATAGTTACGTATAGGAACCACATAATTTTTTAGCTTCTATGATATAATTTCTCCAGTGGTAGAAGAATGTGTTGAAAGATGGTCTTATCCAGATGAAACTGAAGTATGTAGCAGGGCTCGAAATAACAGCCGGTCATCACTGTGGAGGAGAGATTTTTCAGAATATTTTCAGCCACAGTGATGACCGGCTGTTATTTCGAGCCCTGATGTAGTAACTTTTGCTGTCATTATTTCTGCTTGCATTTCATTTCTAAAGAAGTGGTTAAATAAGAGTTAAAATTAAAATTATACTATAGAAGTTGCAACTTATGTGTACTGGTCCATTCATAATAACTCAAAAAATGTAGTAAAGAATTCCTTTCACTTTAAGAACTAGTTTTGATATGATTCATTGCTTATGTGAATTCACTGGTAATGTTAAAAATAAGAACAAATAAGCACTGTGGAGGAGTGATTTTTTCATTGCTTTAGGTTAGGAAGCCTAAATCAATGCTCAAAAACCCCTCCTCCACAGTGATTATTTGCTCCTATTTCAAAAACTGCTAATGGTAAAGCTACTTTTATATTACTCCAAAATTTATAAAAAGCATAGAATAAAAATGATAAAATTACAAATGTGTTTTCTTTTTTAGTTTTCTCTTAGTGGATTCAAAAAAAATCTGGCATGTGTATATGGTAATGCACTGAAGTTTTTGTTGCTTGAAATATCCGACAAAATGATGCCATGTGATAGGTTAGTGGAATAATTATTGAAGCTGCATTGACACAACATTCAATAGTCGAAATTTAAGCAATACACATTGCGGAGGAGTGATTTTTAAGCCTTGCAAAAGCCTGATGCCACACAGTGGTTATTTGTTCTTATTTAGCTTACTGATGTTCCAAGCTGTAGCCTCTGAATTCACGTTGGCATTCCCCTGTGAGGCTGCAAATTAGTCTCCAAAGATGCTCCTCCTCAGGGTAATGCCGACATGAATTTAGGGGTCTGCAAGCTGTAGCTGTACAAATAGTACAACCCATTGGAACACCTAGATAGAGTAATTCATGTATAGAACATTCACCACTTGTATTTTTTATGATATGCAATTCTCTGTCATTAGAAGGTTAAATTGACAATTTGCAAATATCTTTTTGGTGATACGTAAAAATCGCCAGGAATTGCAACCTATATATGCACAGAGCAGGTATCTTTTTCCAGAAATTCATAGGGAAACTGACTTTGGTATCCTTTTTAAGAAATTGCTACAGAAACTAACTTCACTAAATTGAATTTTAAAGTTTGACATATGGCATTGTTTAAAATCAGGTAATAAGGACACTGCTGATTCATCCACAATTATATAATATCGATCTATGAGCTATACATCGTTTTTTAGTGAAATTAAGGAGCGGATGGAAAGATATGTATGGTTCCTTAGAGAAAGCATTCTTAATACAAAATTACCAAGGTATCATAGATATTTGAAAAAAACATTTTATAGTATTTTTACTGCGAATGATTGAAATAAGAGCAAATTATCACTGTTGTGAAGGAATGTTTTAGCATAGATTCAGGCTTTACAGCCAAGAGCTATGCTCAAATATCCCTCCTCCACAGTGGTTATTTGTTCTGATATCGAGCTCTTACCAGTAATAATTTATCTCCCACTTTCTGTGAACCTTTGTTTGTAACTACATTTGTTTAATTCCTTTCTTTTTGATAAATAACTGTCAGACATCACCTGTGGAGAAGTGTGTTTAGTATAGTTTTCAGCTGAAAACTTGGAGACTAGATCACTGTCACTTAAAAAGAAAAACATGTTGCTCATACCCAGTTGGTAAAAACCTGTTCAAAGTCTGCATTAAAGACGCTAAAACAATGTCGAACGACGTAATTCTTACATCTTTACTACGGACTTTGAACAAGTTTTTGCCTGCACACCAGGCATCTGTTTTTTTGTTTCTTTTTTTAGAGCAGTTAGAGAAGTATTCTTAGATGGAATCGTTGATATTCAGATGTCTAGCAATGTAGCAGCATCAGAAGTAGACACAGATGTTGCTACGAATGATGGCGACGATGAACGAACAAATATTTTGAATGATGATAATGAAGATGACGTTGTAATTGAAGGTTATGAAAGTGTTCATGATGGTCAGTATATAATCACTGTGGATCAGGGAGTTCTGGAGCATACCTTTGGGCTTTGTAGCCTAGAGTTATGCCCAAAAATCACTCCTCTACGTCGATTGTTTGCTTTATTTTGAGTGCTTTTACGTTTATTTCAGAAATATTGCATTACATGACAATTATCATGATTGAAGTATTTAATGTCATTTTCTTGGATACAGATACTTCTGGCAACCTGTTAAGTCCTTGATTAAATACCTGGGACTTATTCATGGTGACATGGTGGTTTATTCTAGTACATGGGAGACTTAGATGGGACTAGTAGGTAGTTCAGGTTCACCTATCAACGCTGCATCTTACGGTGCCATAAAGCAAAGTAAAATAAAATTTATAATTTTATTAACTTTCCCTCTTATAAATGCTGTCCCATAGATTATGTTTAGTAATTTTAATAATATAGGTTACATCTTTACAATGGCAATGCTGTCATGATGATATTAAGGGTGATTTCCGCTAGGCGAAAAACTTGCTGCAAAAAGAAGACGTGTTTGTTTTGTGTTAATCAGCCTTTAAAAATGTTATGGAATAGTACCTACTGTGTATGTGCCGTGATTAATATGACACTGTGGGTGTACACCGCCCTGGCTCAAAAGCTATCTAAAAATCTCTATTTTGCATATATGGAATGGCTAATATCTACAAAGAGTCCCTTTTCATAATATTATTTATTTGTATGTAGATGCTACTGAAAACCAGAATGATGATGATGGATACTTATTGGTAAAATATCTTCTTCGCAGTCTGGAAATGGATGAATTGTTATCAGTGTTCATTGAAAACGAAATAAAAGTAAGTTCCAGCCTGAATATAACGGCTGGATATCACCTGTGATATAAAAAAAACTCATCCACAGGTGATATCTAGTAATTATTCAGTCTTGTAATTGAATTCCATGTCTAATCTATGTAGA
Organism: Neoturris breviconis; assembly: GCA_032360805.1. Taxonomy (NCBI): domain Eukaryota; kingdom Metazoa; phylum Cnidaria; class Hydrozoa; order Anthoathecata; family Pandeidae; genus Neoturris; species Neoturris breviconis. The sequence goes on from JAULBZ010006135.1 coordinate 9,304, forward strand.
AGTGCGTTATTTACTCCGCTACAGTGATTCAATAATTGAAAATGATCATTAGGTCAAAAAAGGCAATCATAGAAAACGTTGTCATTTTCGCCAAGAAAAAAAGAAGCTAAAATTACGAACTTGAATTTTCCTAGGATACCGTAATATCGGTAACAGTAATAACATGTAATATTGTTAGCTCTTCATATATAAAATGCAAAATCGAACACATCGTTTTTTTTATCTATTGTAGTATATTTGAGTAAAATATACCTTTCTCGTCAAATTGTACGATCCCGTGGGGGCCTATTCAAATGGGGAGGGGGCCTTATTTGACAAAATGATATTTGGGGGTGGTGCTAATACTATAATATAATATTTACGCTAATTATTTCTACGCCTCATAATCTTTTCAGGACAGTTCACTAAAAGGTCCAACATTCAAATCTGATATGGAGGTAGGACATACATTGATTTATTGCTATCATCTACAGTGTATGCTTGAAATAAGAACTATGGAGGAGTGGTTTGTGAGCATAGCTTCAGGCTTCATAACCTGAAGTTATGATCGAAATTCACTCCTCCACGGTGATTATTTGCTCTTATTTTGAGAACTAATCTAAAACCAATTGATAGGTTTATCGATAGGACTTATGATGGAAATACAAGCCTCAAAATGACGGTAAGACACACCTGTGAAAGAGTGTTTGTTGAGTATAGTTTTCAGCTTCAAAGCTGAAAACTGTTTTCAAAAACACTCCTCCACAGGTGATGTCCAAAATTTTTATCGCTTATAAGGAGGAACTTAAAATTCCATTCGAAATGCATCTTTTATGGTAGGTTTACTAAAGAAACTAACTTTTGCTAAATCTAACAAAAATGAAACTACGTAGAAGGGTGTTATGTCAACAAGCTTGCAATGGATTGGTTTGACTTAGTACTTTTCTCTACAATCTGTGTTTTTTTTAGGCTGCTGGAATTATGAAAATTCAATGTTTTAATATCGCTAAAAATCTTGAAAATATTGGTAAGATTTAAATCTCATTTCTCACCTTTCATAGATTGAGTAGCGTTATAAATTGTATTGAGCGGACTACCCTTTTTTTTAAATCAAAATTTCTCCTCCAAAAATCAAAGATGCTTCTACATCTCTTGGGGAATTGAAATCCATTGCGTATCGTCATGCAAAGCCTGGATCTCGGCTCAAAAATGTTCCTGCACTGTGGTCATTTCAAGCTCTTTCATTAATCTTTGTTAACAAAAATTATGTTTTGAAGATTTAAAGATATTCATAAGTTACCTCAAGCATTCCATATATGGTAATATGTGCGCTCTCAATGACATATTGTTTAAAATTACACCACCTGTTGCAATATTGTTCCCATAAGATTTCCTGTACTTCATATTTAAGAGTATAAAATATAGGTACAATAATAGAGTGGCATATTTAAGGAATTGGAACTTATTAGGAGCATATATTAATAGTCACCTGCAATTACCATGTGTTCAAGATATGATGTCATTGACAAAGGGTAGCTGATACGATTTTGTTTTACTTTGAAATTTGATGAAGTGATATAATAACCTGTAAGGGACCGTTTGCAGGGAAGGAGTGCTGAATCAATGATCTTGCATTTGATTGGTCTCTTCGTGCCAAAGAAACCAATCGTTTCTTCGTGTCGAAGAAACCAATCAATTGCAAGTTCATTGACTTAATACTCTTCATTGTAGATTAATCTTTCTCAAATTTGTTGATTTTTGGCTTCATTAAAGCTACTAAAATATCTGCTTTTAACAATTATTTTTCATGTTTAGAGAAATTTTTTCCAGATTTGTCCATTATGATTTGTCATACCTTGCTTTGGATTCTGACCCAAAAATGCCAAATATGAGCATATCTTCCGCATTTTCGGGTTAATCTATAGCTAATTAAATGTAGAGTAGGAAGATACAGCGTATCATAACTGTGAGCTATTATGTCCTACCTCGATATGCATCATTTCTTCATTTTCAGATTTTACTTATGCTATGTGATGTAATTATTATATTTAAAGAGAAAGACCGAGACCTTAAGAAATCTATTTCAAATCTTGTGGAAAGTTTTATACATATTTGTTTTTAGGTGTTGGAGAACTGATTAAAAAAGCTACAGGATCAGATATTCTAATACAACCTGATGTTGATGAAGTCATTGTAAGAGATGTAGAAACTGGTTGCAATAACATAAGTACTAGTGAAAACAGTCCTCCGATAATGGAAGAGCGAGCTCGTAGTCGAAATAGCGCTTCAAGCAGAATGGCAATAAACTTCGGTGTTTCTAAAAACGAAGACAAAACTGAACTAAAGTCGCCATCTACTGAAAAAAACGAAAGTAAACCTAATATAGATTTGAATAACGAAGAAGAAGATACTGAAAACGATAGTGAACCTGATATAGTGATTGAAGACGACGATGATCGTGTGTTTGTGGGAAGTGGTACGAACTTATTCAAACCTGCGTTTGAAGCACAAGAGCAGCAAAATGAGCCTTTTTCTATTATAGATAAACCTTATACTGCGCCTGGTACTATGCTTACAGATACATCTTATACTGCACCTCGTACTATGCCTACTGGAAGGGGACGTGGCATGATTAAACTTTCTCAATATAACAAACCAACCCCTGTAAGAGGTGGTGGGCAGCATAGAGGAGTAAATAGACATGAACGAAATAAGGCTGGCAATGTTTCTAGGAATTTTAACAACATTGGCGGTTACAGTGAAGCTAACAACATTCGTTATAGCGCAGGAGTTAATACTCAGAACGGGACGAGACCTGGTGGAAAGCGCTTTAATAACTCTAGTAACAACAAAAACAAAAATCATAATAAGCCTAAATTTCAAGCTCGTTATCATCCTAAAGAAACAGAAAAAGAAGAAACGGTGAGCGTGCCACCTGAAAAGCTTGGATTTGGTATGAAAAAACCAAAAGGGTGTCTTCGTTGTGGTGGAGTTGACCATGCTGGAGATAATTGTCCCGTTCAAAACTTTTTCTTTTGATAAATTTAAATAGAGTATTTATTTATTTATTCAAAGAGGATAAATCCAATTGTTTAATAACTCTCGAGTATCGAATAATCCCCTTCCCTCTCCGCGTTGCATAGCTTTTGTATTATAATGTATACAATACAACAATGCTCGATGGACTGTTAAACAGAAAATCGATGAAAAAACAACAAAAACAATGATTACTAGTATTTAAGAATACTTTTATGCATCATATACACACAACTTACCTCATATATGTCCAATTTCCAACCCCACCTATTAGGGACCATCTCCAAAATTCGTTACCAGGTGAAGAGTGCTGAATCAATGATCTTGCAATTGATTGGTTTCTTCGT
>JAULBZ010006136.1:0-12664 GCA_032360805.1 Neoturris breviconis
CTTATGTGTAAATCACTTAGTATTATAATCAGATGGGAAATGACAAATTTCACTGTTATATGTAGTGTATGTACATATATATATATATATTTATGCAATTAATTTCGGAAATAGCAATGTTTCGTAGACCACTTAATCAAAGCTTCATACCTGGTCTTATTTATCTTCTTCTTCAGATGTGCTGATGTGACAAAGATGTCTACACGTGTATGTACACGTGCAAATTGTTTATAAAAGGATAGATTAGAGGTGCATAAGATGTCTACATGTAAATATTCACGTGTGCAAATTCTTTTTATAAGAAGATGGATTATTATTTCTGAACCTCGATTTGGTGTTTGCTCGTTCATCACTGACCTGTGAATAGGGATAACTAATCTGGATCAGATAATTTTTCCAAAAACAAAAGAAAGGGTATTTAATGACGTCATCATCTAAATAATGACGTCACATTTTTTATTTGGCATCGATAATTTTATTTTGGAATAAACTATTGTCGTACTAAATTTCATTATAATTGAGTAAGCAATTTTATGGATGGTGGAGTGGAGACTTTATAATCACAGCTTAGACAAAACGACTTGACGGACTGCGCCAAAATTCGAATCCAAGAGTCATTAATCAACCAAATAATTAAAATAAACGATCTCCTGATTATATGATACGTTAAATGATTGTTAAAGGATTTGTTTTTTATTGATCATGTTTCTTTTCCGTAGAAACATGCGCGATTACATTACTTTACTAACCAGCCGCATGAAAAACAAAAAATTGATCTAATCGTCTAGTGATTTACTGCGTGTCGCGTTCCTGCATGGAAGTCTATTTAATTCGTTTTGTGAGGCTAAACTTCTTCAATGTAGCAAATTCATGCTTTTACTTCGTTCATAAACTGAACATTTTGTGCGTGATATGTGTATGTTCACGTGATTTGAACCAATCGGAAAGTCTCTCGTTTCGGATGTGGCAGCCTGTGTTCTAAACATAAATGTGTGAAACTAAACATTAGGCCTGATTTCCATGAGTCGAAAGCCACCCTCCCCCCTCCTTGCCTATTAGATACTGCAGATTATCCGCCCTCAAAGATGAAGGTTATATTATTACTTTTTTTATTTTGTAAAGTTTTATAGAAGCTTTAAAAGTTTAGATTAACAGACCATCTTTTAAAAATATCTCAAATTTTGGGTGAATGGAATATATTTCAGCGAAGATTGTCTTTTGGAGGCTTCTTTAATGTAATAAACCAATTAAACAACAGTATACCACTAATGAACATATAATAAGGAGCAATACGAATACTATAATGAGATGAATCTCGATAAGACCTCCACGACGCAAAGGTTCCTAAAGTGACATCACTTTACCAAGTACGACAAAAAAACAAACGCTTGAGAAGTTGATACGAAAGATAAAAGAATAACAAGTGTGTAGAAAAGACCAATTTGACGGTACCGATAATGATAAACAACTACTACCTCCATTTGTTAACGTTTCTCCCTTAATTTTCATACATGTTAAAAATGTAATACTTGTCCATCAGAATTTGAATTCGTCTTTGTATACTTTAAGAGCACAAACTTTCGCGGACACAAAGTTTGGGAATTTTTGGTCTTCTCGCGAAAGTTTATGGTTTTAGAAATTCTGAAAAGCCTTATTTGCGAAAGTTTATGCTTGCGTAATATTTCACATTTCTTCATTTGCGAAAGTTTATGCTCTAACTTTTTAAGTTTTTTAATGATCGTATCTTTAAAACAAACAAAAAAACAATATTTTAACACTAGGCATTTTTTTTCTATGTAAAACATTAACTTTTGGTTTTTAACTTTTGAGACGTTAATATTTGAAATATTTGCATGTTTAAAAACCATTTACTCAGTCTTAGTAGCATTAAGAGATTTTATTGGCATTGAGCCAATGGCAGAGAAGTTTGAGGTCTAAATTCATTTGTTTAGCCAGTTGCTTCAATTACTGAAGTGCAAGAGATTGGTGTCATCAGCAAAGAGCCTTGTGGGACACCATGTCTGATAAAATTATTTGCTGACCTATATTGAGGGATACAAATTGTTGGCGTCCTGTTTAATAAGACTTAAATAGAGAGAGTGCATTACCACGAATTCCATAATGAAAAAGCTTTTTGAGCAGAATATTATGATCAACAGTATCAAAGGCCTTTTGGAGATCAATAAAAACTCCCTTGCATAATTTCCTTTACCAAGAGCATCCATAATTTTTTAAGAGATGTTCAGAAGAGTTTAAGAGGTTTAGTATTTTTTTCTGAAATCAAATTGTTGCTTATACATGACCTTGTTTACTTCAAGAAACCCATATACACGTTTGTATATAAGTTTTTCAAATAACTTATCAATATTTGAAAGTAGAGATATAGATTGATTAATAAGTTGCAATTTGGATCCTTTTTTATGAATAGGGATAACCTATTAACCTATAACCTATTTAAAAAGTGGATCTTTCTCAAAAGAATTTATGAAGATGATCTGTTTTATTTATCGAGGTAAGGATACGATTAGTAATCCTCTTTGCATGTTTTTTTTAATTGCGCGTGTTTATCCAACATACCTTCTATACAGTTGTAAAAATCATCAAACGATAAATTGGAGTCATCTGCATGTAGTTGCAGAATAAGATCCCAGTCCATATCGCGGAGTTCATTGTGAAAGGTATCGTGATTAAATCTTTTCCAGTCATGAACAAGATTGTCATTCGAGGTATAAGAAGGATCAACAGAAGACAAGTTCTTTAACACCAAGAGAGAAAAGATCAGATATTGAATTAATTAAGGGGGTGTAAAGGAGATACAACCACTGTGGTATTGTTGTCATAACTCAAGAACAGTGGATTCATTTATAATCAAAGTATATATTTTTGGAAAGCTCTTAAAATCCTCTTTAAGATGATGTAAAAATAAAGCAACCAACTGTTGAACTTTTTGGTAAATATACCTACAACCTTAAATATCGCTTATTTTATTAATCTGACCTTATTTAGAAATCTAGTTAGAAAAACACGACAAAAAACATCGCATATCAACGGAGACTCGTTGAACTATAAAACGGTATCTTATTTCATTGTCTCGAACTTTACTACAAAAGTTATGATAATTTGTGCGTTAAATTATTTGTTACGTATTGACTATTATCTTGCTAATAAGATACCCTATAGAGCTCCGGATGTCACGAGCAACGAGAGATAATTATTTTTTTGTAGCCATAGCTACTTTTATTAGAGGAATTGGTTTTGTGTAACGAATCTTTCCTAATTTAGAAAAAAATCGTAAGTCGTAAAAGCGTGAGTGAATGTTTATATGAGCTCGCATATTTTCTATAAAAACGAATAATGGAATTTGCTGGTATTGTTCTCAAACATTTAATCTTTTCGGTACTCCTATTATCATTTTACTATTCACAAAACATTAATTCTTATTTTTTATGAATAACTAATTAGTTTAAAAAGACGAACACTTGTAGCACGCGAGAAAAATGCTTACTCATTTCCTGAATATAATTAGCTGCTGCAGAAATGAATTAAATTTTCTTTTTTCCTTAATTTTTGTAATCTTGTTATTTTTTTTTCATATTTATAAATATTGCATCTTAGAGATCATAGAGACACTCATAACATATAAAAAAATTCAAAATTTAATAAACGTTTTTCACCTTTTTCCTTTACACCCGCCTTAATAATATTACCAGACACAGTATCCCATTTGGCAGAGTTAAAATAAATATTATCTATAATTGTGCATGAAACTTCAGTGACTCTTGTGAGCAGAATTATATGAGGAAGCAAATTAAATTGAGAGATAACAACAATGTAATCACAGAAGCAGCCAATGGGGGTGTTCTGAGAAATAGGTGTTCTTATTCTCTAGCTGGTCTCCATTTCAGTATTTTTACTAGCATATGCTTGCATCTCAGAACAGCTCGTTTTTCTAGCTAGAAAAGAATCAAGTGTAAGAACAGTCAGTATTTCCAGTTGAGTAAGACTTTCCTAAAACAGTTTTCCTAAAACAGTAAAAAAGACTTAGCCCAGAATAGATCATTTTCTCAGCCAGAGCTTCTCAATTTCCCAGCTGAGACAGCCAGCTCAGAACAGATCATTTTCCCAGCCAGAGCTTCAGCCAGCTCAGAACAGATCATTTTCCCAGCCAGAGCTTCAGCCAGCTTAGAACAGATCATTTTCCTAGCCAGAGCTTCTTCGATTTTCCAGCTGAGACAGCTAGCTTAGAACAGGAGATAATCAATAGGGAAAGAACAGGTCAAATCTCCAGCTGCACCTTTTTTTCTGAAACCTAAGAACAGGTCTAATTCCCAGCCAGTATCCCCCTCAGAACAACTACTTTTAAGAACACTTCCGTTGGCTGCTTTCGTAATCAGAAACTTCTTTGACTAATTCGGATTTCAGGAGATCGATATTAAAATCTCCAAGGAGAAATATAGGCTTATTCTCAGAAGAAGCTTTCTCAAGAAGAGGTATTAAAACGTGGTTGCTAAACTCATCAATAGACATCTATATATGCATCCCACAATCATATTTCTATCTTTGCCCGGTATAATTTTAATGAATTTAGATTCAAGTTCCCTGCTTTTGTATGCAAGAGTATCTAGATCAGGACGTTCAATAAATTGCAATGGACATACAAAGGAGCACCACCTTTTTCACATAGGTGTGTGTGTGTGTGTGTGTGAAAGAGTAACCAGATAGATCATAGATAATAAGAGGAATATTAGTTTGGAATTTAGTCTCAGTGATATCAATAATAAGCTTATCAAACATATACAACTAGCATATCTAGAATTAATATCGTACTTTGAAAGTAAAGCCCAGGAAGGCAGCTGTCAAATTATCACTGTGAGAGACAGATGACCATTTATAGAAAATCTATACCATAATCATCTACAATCCTGGAAATAAAATATTAGACATTTTACAAATTTTAGCAAGCAATACACACCACAAGCAAAACGCAAATGCTGACAATGACCATTAGAAGGCCCTAGAGATTAATCTCAGTGATATATCGAGCAGACTTAGGATCTTCGGAATTTTTGCAAACTCCACAAATTCTGTTGTTCCCAGCAGCCTAGTACCCAGAATTTCGGAACAAAATCGACTTTTTGTGCCATTCGTCTTGCTAATTAAAATTACAGGCTTTTTCTCTAAGTTGAAATTTCGACTTTTTGCTAAAATTTCCCTTTGGCTACAGTATTATTTTCCGGGATTGTAGATGTTTTCCTACTCGCCTCTTCAGTATCTCTATCAGTCATGACTATATCATATCTGTTATAGGTGTCTGGATTTGACCAAGTGGAAACTGAGGGATACGGGAATAAATTGTGAGTAGAAGTCTTAGAAGTCTCAAGACTTCTTTATGTATAAGTTTAAGGTAAGCCTATTTTCATTAGCCATAGGTTTTTGTACCTACCATCTTGAAAATTCGACAACGACTCGAAAAAAACCCGTGCTCTTTCAACATATATTTCTGAGTCGTACGGTAGCAATTTAAAAGTTGAAATTCTCATATCATAAATGTAATGTAAAATAGAAATCAGTACGGATACTACGGCATATTTGAATACGCTTTCCATTCTTGATAAAATTTATTGAATTCCTACCCAGTAAGCAAAAAATGTTCAAAGAGCACAGACGTTGTTCTGACGTCTCTACTGCGTGTTCTTACGTCTCCACTGCGGACTTTGAACAAGTTTTTGCTCACTGGAATTTAATTACTCTAAAAGCTTGATTCACATTTATTTGGATGCAGATTAAACTGGATCGCTTTTAATCAATTTGATTGTTTGATAACATCTTTTAGATTATTTTGGTTTGCTTTGAAAGTTTGGGAGTATGTTATTACAAGATGGTTCTACTAGTGTTCGAAACTTTGAAATTTAGTGTATTTGAATATTTCTTTAAAGAAAAACTTCCAAACCAAAGTCATAAAGTTTTGCAGAATGTTATTAACTGGAGAATCCCAGTATATGGTTCCAGCTGGAGCGTAGAGGCGAAGTCACAAGATCCTGATTTCCCCAGTTTCAGTGTTGTTTCAGTTCTCAATCGCTTATGGAATAACAATCCTCTGTCACCCTTACCAAAGTTTCTTACTAGTAAACAATTGTATATCATATTTTGTTGGTGTGTGCGCAAAGTTATGTTGTAGTTCATCTTGTTGATGCATGCAAAGCTATGATGGCGTTCATATTTCCTGTCGTTTTCTGTCTCCCTCTCTCCACTAGTCTCTCTTCCACTCTCTGTCTCAAGCCACTGTTCTGTTTTTATAAATGCGTAGCTACTAGCTACAGATGCATAGTTTTCTTGGAATGGAAATTTTGACTATATCCTGAAAGAGATTCATGCAGTGTGTCAGGTATATAAAGTCTGCTGGACTCCCATCAGAGAATATTTTATTCCGGATAGTCAGAAAGTATATCCTCTCCTATATTGTAGCCGTAGCTAGACTACCTAGCTAGCTAGATAATATTTTCCTGCATTCATCACCAAGAGCAAGTTGCAATTTCAACATACAGGGTAAGTTTTCTTTGCATACTTGTCTTTTTCTGTGGTGTGCTGTTTGTCTTTTCTTCTTTTGTTTTGTGACCTTTTGATTGACATTTTTGGCTGAATGAGTGATATACAGAGGAATGAATAGATTTACAAAAAAAAACTGTAATTGTAGAGATTCAATGACACCACAAGGTACTACCTATATGTATCTCGTCTGGCAAAAGAGTCACATACAGATATCTTTGTTTACATGTAGCCAAACTGTATAGGTTTCCAGGTAGCTTAGACAGATTGCTCGAGAGCGACATCTTTTTTTGTTGACTCGACACTGTAATTAACAGCTTTATGAAACGTCGTCTTTTGAAAAAATATACAGAGCGTCTTTCCCTATTGATACTCGGACAGAGATGTGTTACTGCAGTGTATCAGAAAATGTGCTGTTTTATATAGGATTTTATATAGGCTGCTGAGTCTTTTATAACACTCGGTCGCATGTTTTGCTTAAAACTGTTTTACTCAAAGATTGGTTACAACCATCAGGGTGTAGTCGTGGATCAAAGATTGGTTACAACCATCAGGGTGTGGTCGTAGATCAAAGATTGGTTACAACCAACAGGGTGTAGGCATAAATCAAAGATTGGTTACGACCATCAGGGTGCAATAGTGGATCAAAGATTGGTTACAACCATCAGATTGTAGGCATAAATCAAAGATTGGTTACGACCATCAGGGTGCAATCGTGGATCAAAGATTGGTTACAACCATCAGGGTGTGGTCGTAGATCAAAGATTGGTTACAACCATCAGGGTGTGGTCGTAGATCAAAGATTGGTTACAACCATCAGGGTGCAGTCGTGAATCAAAGATTGGTTGCAACCATTAGGGTGTGGTCGTAGATCAAAGATTGGTTACAACCACCAGGGTGTGGTCGTGGATCAAAGATTGGTTACAGCCATCAGGGTGCAGTCGTGAATCAAAGATTGGTTACAACCATCAGGGTGTGGTCGTAGATCAAAGATTGGTTACAACCACCAGGGTGTGGTCGTGGATCAAAGATTGGTTACAACTATCAGGGCGTGGTCGTAGATCAAAGATTGGTCACAACTATCAGGGTGTGGTCGTGGATCAAGGATTGGTACAACCATCAGGGTGTGGTCCTGGATCAAAGAGACATAAAAATTGCTGAAGACATACTAAAAATATAACAGTCTCAAATAAGCATTTAAATGCACTTTTCGTGTGCACTCATCAACGGACTTCATGTAGCTATGGACGCATAAAGTGGCCTTGATCTTTACGTCAAGTTGATATCTTACTTAGAGAACGATGGTATAAACTTTTTTTTAAGCTTTACTGCTTTAATTAATTTTCGCGAAGATTAAATTTCCGAATTGGAAAAACGGCGCAATACAGTTTGCGGGATTTGTTTTCGCGGTTCTACTGTTTTCAAAAGTTTATTTTTTGCACTTAAAGCCAACCTGGAAAATTTTCCAATAATTTATTTTCGTGATCGACGAGGCGGGGAAGTCTCGGGTTAAAAATCTCGAGATTAATTTAATCAAAAAGGCAAGAAGCCCTGGGAACGAGGTTGATTTAGTTCATATACGTTTAAAACTTCATTTTGACCTCAACATTACGTCACAACTTGAGTTTTTTAACTAGAGATTTTCAACTAGAGATTTCCTCGCCTCATTATTGACTGTTGTAGAGGTTTATTTTTACTATTTTTTTTAGAAAAAGTAATGATGGGTGTTATCTGTCAAACATTTAAACTTCTGTATTCTAAAAGTTAATTAGAAGTTTTATCATTTTCAGCCGTCGGATACGTCAAAATAAACTTTTAATTACGCTAATTCAGCAGAAAAGCATCATTATGACGTCATACAATCTATAAAAATGTACGGATTGTGCTGAATTAGCATAATTTGACATTAAAAAAACAGTACATTTTGCTGCTAAAAATGCTCCTTAAACGTCGTATGATATTCTGCCAAAAATGTTTTTTCGTCCTCAGCCCCCCTTCACGGGAACAAGTTTTGATTTTCTTCGTGAAACTATAGTTGGTGGAGGCAAAACAAAAGCCAAACTTTGTCTTGCTTATTTCAAAAGTTACAATTCTCATGTCTCCAAACCATCGCGCCGGTTTTTAATATCGCGGGGTCGAATTTAGATAGATATTTTTGCGGGTTTTAAAATTCGTGTTTCAGCAATATTGGATTTTTTTGCAGGCCTTTTATTTTTCGCGAAACTTAGTTCCCACAAAAAATTGTTTCCTTAACCTTATTATATATGGACTTTTCCACGTACGCTGAGTATATGGGGGGATGGGGGCAAAATTTTCACTATCTCCATGATTTTCTCAGGATAGAAACACGCTATGAGCGTAAAATTTTGCATGTAATTAATTCTTGACAAAAGAATAAACAAAATACAGTCAAAATTTAAATTTTGCAAAACATTTTGCTGATGTCAGCATATTTTCAGAAAAAATTGCAATTTTTTACCTTATTTTTAGTTGGCTATATCTCAGGAACAAAATAAGTGTTTTTGATTCTGTTTGCACATTTTGAGTACGTCATATTGAAATACCTCCTTGTTAACTGTAGCATAATAGTTTATGGTCCGTGCATCAAAATACTGCGTAACTATATGTAAATTCGATAATATCAATTGTCGCTTGAAAATGGGATCGGTTTCGACTTTTTGGCAGACATCATTTTTATCTGTGTTATTTATAGTGGATCGAAACTGCGGGACTTTCAACTTCATTCCCAGAGCCTTTTACCTGTTGAGATTAATTTACTTTTATTAAATTATCAAAAAAAGTATTTTTAGTTCTTATTAGCCCAAAACTGACAAAATCTTCTTCAAAAATGTTAAAGTCATTTTCAGGTAAAATTACTATTTCTGTTGAATATACCTAATTATTTGACACTTAGTAGACCCTGCTTAGTCTATTACTATCAAAATGAATGAAATAATCGATTATCGATAGTGCTACAAGGTGTTAAAATGTTAACACAGTACTAATAGCAACAACATAACTTTTCGAGTAAAGCAAGGTAGTAGGATAAGAAGGAAACAAAATGAAACATTTTAGAGCACTGTTTATATTTTGTGGTGAACGTCAGCAAACTATTCTAGACTGTGTAGCCTGAAGCTACTCAGTAAGTAAAAACTTGTTCAAAGTCCACAGTAAAGACGCTAGAACAACGTCGAAGACTAGACTGCGGACTTTGAACAAGTTTTTGCTCACTGGGTATGCTCAATGAAATGAAACAGGAAAACAAAAAACTATTAGTAATATAAACTTATGTCATAAGAATATCTGCTAATTAAATTAATGTGAACTAGAAGCCAAATCGGCTTAAAAATAACAACTCTTGCATAGTCAAACCACAAGATAAAGAAGTATGGGGCGATTATAGTGATGTTTAAATTTAATGACAACAGTGTTTTCATTCACTTATTTGCCTTCCGTATGCTATGCTCTCCGTGCAATTGTGCAATTTTCTAAGTGGACAGTCCGGAAAAAGGGATAACTCCTTTTATGCCCCTGGTAAATTATATCCTTTAATATTAAATTGTGTACATAATAAATAATAATTAAGAAATACAGATTCGCAGGCAAAATTATGCCTTTATGAATCGCTCGAATATGATTGAAGCACGATTTTTAATATCTTCTTTAGTCGTAAGTATTTTTTTTGTTCTTGATACTTTGTTTTCTTATGTTGTTCTTCTTCCGATATCCCATCTCTTATTTCTCAAACACTTCGTTATTATGATACCTGTCCTTACCGTGCCTCTTATTTTCCTAATGTTCTTGTAGTCTCTTTCGTTCAGGTTTCTTTCTTCTGCTTTCTCTTTCCACTGTTTAATTAACAACCTTTCTGATGCGGTGTAATCTTCAGTCACACTTACGCATTTGTACTCTGGTTTGTTCTTGAGGTTTCCAAGATTCTTCATCACTCTATCTTTATCTTTTTCACGTTTCAAAATAACTTTGATTGGTCTTCTTTTAATTCTCTCTGCATTTCCTATTCTTACAACAGCTCTGTACCATAATGGGATACGTCAATGAAATGCTTAACAGCTTTTTCATCCTCTCTACCGTTATTACTGGTAGTAGTTTTTTTCATACCATGATTAATGATATTACATGAACGAGACCTTTTGTCTTGCTGCTCCGCCGATTGAACGTTCCTTTCTTTCTGAATACAAGACAATTAATAATAATGCTTGCCAACAAATTTATGTTTACGTAATTATAGTTACAAGAAAATGTTTTTTGATTACAGAAAGTTATGTCAACACATCAACAGTTCATAATTATTCCCTTGATGACGTCAATAACATCAATGGGATTTCTGGTTAATCATTTCCTAACTTAAATGGATTAAGTTTCGCAATTAACAGTATTTTTTGCGAGTAGTTATTCATGTGAATGAGTAATGTATAACTGTAATTATTAGCATTATTTACATAAATTATTTGGACACATATCAAAGAAAAACATTAAAAAAATATAAGTTTTAATTTCGCAAAGACTGATTTTCGTGAATGGGACGTTTACAAAATTTTACTTATTTTTGTGAATCAATCCAAAGTTCACAAAATTCGCAAAAATTAAATTTTAGGAAATAGAAGTTAAGTTATAAAGTTTTTAAAATTGCTATTTTATGAGAATTTGACTGTCAAAAACTGATGTAGTGAAACTTTTCACAACAGCAATTTTTTGTAGGCAAAGTCTTATAAAAATAGAAAATTCAAGTCTTTGTATCTCAAGTTTTATAAGTTTAAAATTTATATTTTAAACTAACCTTGCATGAGGATTTCATTTCTGAAACAATGTCATGTATGTACTGTAAAAAGGTTTCAATTTATGACGTCATTCAGGAAAAGAGAGATGTTTCTTACCATTGACAAATTCAGTTCTGTGTTTCTTATTTTTTTTTACCTAAATTCAAAACTGTTTCTTATAAAGCAAAACATGTATATTAATACTGCACTGCTCATGAATAACTAGAAACATGAGATCATATAGAGAGGAATTTATAATCTACTGCTTTTCAGAGAATGCTTGCATAGCTGGAGATAGGGTACTGGCGGTACTGGCGGTTCAGTTTTCTACTTTGTGACAGCAATTGTTAACTGACTAATCTTCTGGATGAATATTGACAACATTGAAATTGATTTGTAAAATTTGGACCTATAACACGGGTAGTTTATTGTTTCTCGGTCTGCAGTCAGTCTCCCGACAGCAAATCCGAACATTTTGTATATACAGCGTTGATTTGTTCATAAATTGAGACAATATAAATAGGCTTATCGGAAAACTGGGACCTCTAGGTGGGACCCGGGACCCCTTAGGTGGCACTCCTAAGTGGGACCCCTTAGGTGAGACCCCTAAGTGGGACCCCTAAGTGGGACCCCTAAGTAGGACCTCTTACTGGACTCCTTAGAAAACAATCTTTTGCCTTTCAGAATTCGAAAATGAAATCAAAAAATGTTTGCTAGAACTCGTTTTATAAAGCATGGAGTAGAACAACCTCGAACAACCTCGAATCTAGGGCTTCCTCTATCTTTAAATTTATAGCAGTGAGTACGGTGAGGAGAAAGAAATTCCTACCGACTTCTAGTATGATAAAGACTGTTAATCTCCTCAGCTCAGTTTAACCCTATTTACCCCGGGGGAGGGGGAGGGGTACTTTGTACCACAAACTCCGAAATTTCCGTATAACTTCTAATCCACTAATCGTTTTAAGCCCAAATTTGGTGACTTTTCACCTTATTGTATTTAAAA
The DNA here is from genome assembly GCA_032360805.1 of Neoturris breviconis. Lineage (NCBI taxonomy): Eukaryota > Metazoa > Cnidaria > Hydrozoa > Anthoathecata > Pandeidae > Neoturris > Neoturris breviconis. Next base: position 12,328 of record JAULBZ010006136.1, read on the forward strand.
AATGTTCCAAGAAATTTTTTCCAAACCTAGGACCACTTTTAATCTTCGGGACCGGAAATTTTTTTTTGATTAAATTCGATATTATTTTCGTCTACGAGGCTTTACAAAGGCTTTTTATTGTATAATAGTTAATAAAACATTCAAATATAACGATATAATTAATTGTTCTAGCTAAATTTCCATTTTCGCCTTTAAAGTCGGATTTTCACAGGTACTGCGGATGGATACTCATATTCTGCATGAAATGATGACGTATGCACATTTTTATTACATTTTCGGATAGTAGAGAGCCTGGGGTGTATTGTGACCAAGTTTCAAGTAAAACGGAGCAGTAGTT
>JAULBZ010006137.1:0-12664 GCA_032360805.1 Neoturris breviconis
TATATCAAAATCTATACAATAGGCTAAGCGTTCCCAAGGGATCGTACCGTGACTGAACACAAAGTAATACGATACCTTGGGTACACTTAGCGCTTTTAAGAATAACATAATTGCCACTTCACTTACATCAAAATATTAGTACGGTACTAATATTTCCTTATAAATGAATGAAAGTGCCTTAGTGACCTTGAGTTAGGTAACTTGCAAACATCACAAAAACAAATTGTTGTGACTAAATCCTGATAATGATGACCACTACACAACAAAAGAAGTGATTCTCACAATAGGTGAAATAAAGCTAGTGATGTTGTAGTATTTTAGTAATACTTACATCCTTTCGGAGCACCATGATTCACAAGTGTCACATATTGAGCTTCAGCATCACCAAATGAATTAGATGCTGTTACTTTAAAAATGTACGGAAGATTTTCCACTAGATCTTTCTTTGAAATGGTTAGAATTACCTTCTGCATATCTCTGCCAATAATGATTTTCTCGATTTTCAACGCCATTGCATCAAGGGTAACACCCAATTCTATTATGTAGATAATTTTAGTATAATTCTGTTCTAGGCAGCTTGAACCTTTAAATAAGATTCACCCTAAACAATTGTTCGAAGAAACCAATCATTTGCAAGCTCATTTAGGGTAAAACTCATTTTAGGGGTCCATGTAAAGGCTGCCTTAGAATTTAATATGACGAGAAAAAAGGGTGGAGCACTGACAAATAAATCAATGGAAATCTTTTTAAGCTTAGCTACAACCATGGAAATAATTATTTGACCGAATGTGAAATTTGTGCAAAAATTCGGAAAAAAAGCATTATAATATTTTGATTAGCAAAACAAGCAGCACAAAAATTTGAAGTTTTACTAAGAGCCTCAGTATTAGGCTGCAGCCTTGGTATTAGGCTGCTAGATACAAAAGATTTTGCAAACAAAGCTAAGGGTGTATTTGTTTCGGTCGACCAAATCAACCAAATGGACCAAATCAACGGAACAAAATAAATTGTGTGAAACAAATGCCATCGACTGTCGACCGTTTTTGTTTTGGTAGTCATATTTTCACGTAGTAACTCACGGATAATTTACAAGATAATTTAAGAGATGTGATTACTACGTATTTACTACATGCAGTGCTATCAGATATGTACACAATAGGCATATGTAAAGGAAAGATGACGTGCCATATGCTTCATAAATAAAAATATACATACTGCACGTTATATAATGGTCGACAGTCGATGAGATTGTTTACAATCGACCAAATCAACCTGCTTCAGAGCTGGTTGATTTGGTCGACGATAGCTGACGATTTATATTGACCAAATTGTAGATATTCCAGTTGACTTGGTCAATTTGGTTGATTCGGTCGACCGAAACAAATATACCCTTTGTGTTACAAAAATGAATACATGCGTATTAAAAAGTATGTTTATGTAGAAGAACGCAGGTTAAAAATCCAATGCAAACATAAACTCTTTGGATAAGAGTATTTAAAACAGGGATTTAGAAAGGTATTTTTTAAAAATATTTGTACATAAGGAAATTCGATATAATATGACTTAAATGCACCACTGTCTTATATTTGGAAGGGCGCATGTATAGGTTATTTTTATATAGGCTATATTATGTAGTTAGGCTTAGGCTACTATGTAGTAAAATACATGTAATCTAACTTGAGAAGACTTTGTATAATTTTTTTTTGTCAGCTGGGGGACTGTGTGCGCTAAAACGTTCCCCAGTGGGGTTCAGGGATGAAGCCCCTAAATAATTTCGATTTGATTTTTCTGTCTTTAACATTCCAAAATAATTCTAAAAATATAACTGGACAAAGTTGAGAGTGGGTTGTGAGAAAACGGTTTGAATTTTTTAGTTTCCTTAGGAATTTACGTAGCTGCTATATATAGTCGACTTTCTCTCCACAGGTCAACACCAAAATGTCCTGACATGTTAAGTGCAACCAATCAACCAGCAGTACACCTGAATGTCACCATGGACTAGAGTCACCTGGCACCTCAAAGAGACCATCGGAATGTCAAACGAGTCGCAATACACTATAAGGTATCAAAGTGTCAGAATAGGAAACAACACGGCCCATGATGTCTCTGAAAGTCAGACAGAAACGTTTCTATGAAAATATTTGGTACCATCAAAACATGTCAAAAAAATACTCTCAGGAAGCATCAGATAAATGCCAGAGAATATTCGAAAATGTCAGAGAAAACAATGTTTAATGTCAGATCAATGTCATAAAAAATTTCGTCTGACACCACTTTTCCTAATCTGACAATTGTTAACCTAATAGTGATTATTGTGCACCTATGCTGGGTTATAAACATGTACTGCAGCTCATATGACATAAAAATGAGACCAAAAAAGTTTGAAATAGTCATAGAAACTTTTTTATTTGACAGTAACTTCATTTTATTATGAATAACATCACCAGAAGCTTAAATTATTTTTTTTTGGTCAAAGAAAGATAAAAAATTGTTAATTCTTTACATTTCGAACTTAATTTCCAAAGGGCATCATCACCATCATCGTCATCATTCTGATGAAATATAAAGAATCCACAATTTTCCGTTGAACATAAAAAAATGTTTAAGCTTCTGATGATAGTATTCATAATAAAATTATATGCCCGTAATGATGTATTTAAACTTAATCTTACATGTGGTGGAGTGCTATCAAGACGGGCTCACAAATTTTCGATATCATTTAAAAACGTGTTTTAGCTTTCAAATCATAATGCTGAGCTGTCAATAAAACACTGATCGGTAGTTTATTTTTCATTCGACTATAAAACACGTAATTAGCAGGTGATTGTTTGTATAAAACACTGATCGGTAGTTTATTTTTCATTCGATTATAAAACACGTAATTAGCAGGTGATTGTTTGTATAATGTTAATTGTTAAAACACAAAATAATTACTATTAATTTGACTTTGAAGATAATCTCTGTTTTATAAATTGCTTTACATGTGAAAAGAATTTGTACATAGAGTCTTTATCATTAGTAAAATGTCAGTACACTTTTAAAACAAAATAACGAATTACATTGATATGAGTGTTAGGGAGGTTTTTAACAAGAAGCTTAGGCTATAGAGCTATGTTATGATGACGGTTATTCGATACAGGCCTTATCACTCAACGCAATTAAGGAGGATTTTTCTGAGGATAATGACAATATTTTTGCAAGTCTTAAAAACAGGGGCTGTTGTTAAATTTTGTCAGTGTTTTCTTTCATATTTTTTGCAATTATTATTTCTCAAAGATTTATATATATATTTTTTTTTTAGTCATCAGCCAAATTTGGTTCCAAAAATGCCCAAAAATTCGGTTTTTCTTATCTTGCATCACTGGAGAACATTGTGTGGTGCTAACAACCGTACTTTTTATGTGCACTAAATGTATATCTATAAATACGTATAACCTTTATCGAAATCCGTAGTGGCGTTGGTCGTACCTAATAGAAAAACGTGCCAAATCAGCATTTTTTTTCAAATTTGGTGACGTCATAGCAAAATATTGACAGTAAAACGCTGATTTAGCACATTTTTCTGTTAAATAAAAGTAAAGTCGAAGTGTGCGCGCCGAAAGCACTCTCCTTTACAAGCGCACAACATTTTAAAACATCTGTGATGGAGGGTCATATAAAATTTTAAACTCTCCTCCACAAATCAGATGCATCTTTGGTGGAGAGTCACATACAAGTTTGCATATGCAAAGACGAGATTTATACTCTTATTCAGCACAATTCTTACGTAAGAGAAAAGCATACAGAAAATTAGAAGCACAGATGCTTTTCTATGCTGTGAAAAATCAATGTGTAAATCAAATCTAACAGCTTTTTATGAATATATATCGCAAACGAAGAACAACAACGTTCTCCTTGTACGTAAATAATGATTATAATTAGAAATGATCTAAATGAAAATCTAGATTTTATCTGATAATATCAAGAGAAATATGCAAGCTAGAGACAAGAATGCAACCCATTTCAATGACTTTGTGATTATTATCATAAATCCAAAAATACATAAATAAAAACACATACCATAAATCCACTAATATACGCTCGGTGTGTTTATTTAATTTTTATGGTCAAAGTCTCATAAAAAATTAAAATGTCAAAAAAGTCTCCACTTCTCCCTTATCATTTTCGCATGTTATTTGGGTGAGTGTGGTCATAATCTCATAGAATTCAAATTCTCAAAAAAATCTCTATTTCGATGATACTCGATGATACTTTGATGGGCTAAAAACAGAAAAGTTTAAGATTTTCTGCTGAAATTTGGTATTCTAAATTAAAATCACTTAGAGTACGAAACGATATAATAATTTTGAAAGTTTTGCCTTGCTTGTTACTCATACTCATTTGGAAGCTTTTTGAAGGTTGTAAACCAATAGAAATAGAACCGTTTAACAATGTCAGCTGAAATTTGATATTCCCCATTGAGATCATATAGAGCACGGAATGGTACAACATATTTTTGAAAGTTTGTCTTTTTAATCAGAATCACCTGGAGAATGGAATGTAATAAAACTTAGGGTGCATTAATTAATTCCCACTAATCACACTGATCAAACCCAATTTCAAGATTTCAGATTAATTTGTGGGCCCACCAATCAAACCTGCTCTTGACCTGTTTTTCTTGTGGGATTGGAGCGATCCGCTTGTTTGATTCATTTTTTCCCACCGATCAAACTGAACTTCTTCATTAACCCAAATACCAAATCTAGGACATTCTACCAGCAAGTAAAAATAATCGAGGCAAGAAATAAAATAAACGAATAAATTAATTTTCAAAGTTACCATTTTGATTAATTAACACCCATTGCATCGGTAACTGACGGTAACCAAATAATGAAAACGAAAGTAAACAAAGCAAAATTAAAGTGACATAAACGGGTTGTAACACATTAACAAACCAAGAGAGCAAGATACTGAAGATATGGTAGGCTAAGAACAAGTCTTTGAGCAAGAGGAAGAGAGATTAAATTGATAAGAAAATATTTATCTTTCAAGCTGCCATTTTTAATGTCGTTGTCGCGTCAAAATACACCGACATACCTTGTTTATTTATATTCGTCTGGAGTAATGAAGACAACCCCACAGATCACTTCAAAAGTTGTTTGTTTCACACAACGGAGTGATCAGATTGATTAGTTGACTTGGAATGCCGAATCAAATGCACCCTTAGTATGCTGCCCTCATTTTTAGGATTTGTAGTTTTTTGAGAACTAAAACCAAGTTCTTTTGTAATAACTTGGAAAGTACCAATTATGTCAAAAAGATGCTAGAAACATACAATTACATGGACCTCACCAATATTTACCATCTTCCTAGGTTGATCAGAAAAAACAAAAATTTATATAGTTTACCTTCTTATCATTAAAGATAATATTAATGGCCACAATTTGCAGAAGGGTTACAGTTAGTATACTGTAATAGGAGATATGACTTCAAATTCACTATTACTTACCTTAACTTATGTAGATGCATTTGAAGTTCTCTATAGGTTACTTTAGCAAGCCTTAAAATAACTGTCAGAGATCACCTGCAGAGGAATGTTTTTAGTACAGTTTTTAGCTTTGCATCTGAAAACTGTACTCAAACAACACTCCTCCATGGGTGATATCCGACAGTTATTTTGATTCTGCTTTATTCTGCTATTATGCTTCATCTCAACAATATCATAACAACGTCAAAGTGTGCCGGCATGGATATACATGTTTCCTACACCTTCTCGATCTAATATCGTATTATGTGAAAGGTATCCAATATCGTTTAGTTACTGGGCCATCTGAAGGTGCTTTATATTACTACTATCCATTTATTTTATGGGGAACAGGTATTGTTATATCGTTTGTTTACTGTGACATATAAGGGTACCATGATATCATTTGTTTACCGGCTCATATATGAAGTTACTGTTTGTCCTTTGTTTACTAGGCCATACAAAGATACCCCAGTATAGTTAAGGTATGATTTTTGACTTAAAACCAGGCAAACTTGTTTGCAACAGTTCTTCTATGGTATTATGTAAGGTGAATTCATCTTCTAACTTTCTGTACCAAATTCTACAGAAATACAGAAAATAGATTGGACGGTAAAAATATCAGAAAAAATCTTAGTCCAAATATTGTACCGTCCGAAATCTGAAGTCTGAAGTTGTACAATCTGAAATTTTCTACCTATCATGGTTTTGGTAAAGCATATTTATGATAGAAACTGTCCAGCTCCGAGCAAAAACCCTGATTTCATGTGCAAAAACCGACTGATGGTGTCAAAAAACTTTACTATTTTTTTCATTCAATCTAAATCTGAATATTTATACCGAAAGTTGGAAGATAATTTCAACTTAAACCTTAAATAAAGTTTTACAAACACAAGTTTGACTGCTTTCAAGAAAAACTTATCCTACCTTTAGACAAGGTGGCCACTCATGTTTTAAAATTAAATTCCAGGTCACTTTTTAGATTTTCCAGGAGTATTTTGTGCAAGAAAAATATTTGCAAAAAGTGTCTATAGCTATATTACTAACCCAGCCGAGAAAAACCTGTTCAAAGTCAACAAAATAATGTTAGAACAACGTTCTTTGAACATTGTGCTAATGTTATTTTGCTGACTTTGAACAGGTTTTTGCAGACTGGGAAAATTAATCAAAATAGAAGATACAGTAAGATTTTACAATTGATATACATTAGGAACTCAAAAATAAAATATACTGAGGAAAGTACAATGATCTTGCAATGAATTGGTTTCTTCATACCGAAAAAAAACAATCCATTGCAAGCTCATCGATCTAACACACTTCTGCACAGATTCATTTTTGTTGAATTTTGTCCATTTCAGATGATTTATCCTTAACAAAAAAGTTGGTTTTGGAGCGTAATTTTGAGATAGTCTCTTAAAGTCTTTTTTTATCAGGAGTATTTCCAGAAGAAAGAAGCAGTTCCAGGAAATCCCAGGAGTAGTGGCCACCCTGTTAGATACACTGAGAACATTGTTAGCTCACTGGGGGTTATGTGAAGGTCTATCATATATTTACTGGGCCATGTGAAAGTATCATAAAAATAACTTATATAAAGGTAATAATATACCACAATGCATCTAACAAATGTCTGAAAGGTGGAGTATGCTTACTAAGGAACCATCTCCAAAATTCGTTTCAAAAAGCAGATATTTTAGCAACTTTAAAGAAGTCAAAATTAATAAATTTGTGAAAAATCAATCTATGATAAAGAGCAACAAGTCTGCGAGCTTGCAATTGATTGGTTTCTTCGGTACAAAGAAACAAATTAAAAATCGTTGATTCAGCACCCATCTCTGCAAACGAATTTTGGAGATGTTTCCTTACACATCTACACATCATAATAGCTTCAGGCTATATAAATCCAAAATCCATTAAGCAGTAGTGGCTCAGTGGTTAAGCTGTTGTTCTTATGGTCCGAAGGTTCCCGGTTCAATACCATCCTAAGGTAAAAAGTTTGAGCCATGCCCCTGAAAGCACTGTCCTCTATCTGTTGCCATGTTAAGTGATTCTGTCCATGCTTCAGGGTAATATAAGGTAGATTGAGGGCTATATCATCCATCAGGAGAATAAAGATCTGATCTGGAAAGCGTAAAAAGTGACCCCCTTCTAGTAGTGGTCTTGACCTTGAGAAGGGGAAATGATTGAAAATAAAAACTATTAGGCCTAGGCTATTTGGGGCTCTGAGGGTATAGAGAGGGGGGGTTGGCATGAGGGCCCCCCTCATAAAATCTGAATGGCTGCATATTTTTCTTTCAAATTTTCACCAAAGGTACTTCCAACGATAAACTACATTTCAGTATGTTTTGATGTAAAAAGGTATCACAAGTAACTTTTTTATGTAAAATAAACATCAGAATCAGATTCAGCATAAATGTTCGAATCCAACAGTGTGTTATATACCACATTCAAGATAATAAATAAATATTCACCAATTTTGTTTTGTCTACCAATGTTTGGAAAGCATAGAAATGCCGAAGATGAGCAAATTATTTTTAAAACATTTTTGCGAATATTTTTTCCTAATCAAAAGTTAGGAAAAGTCAAAAAGTTTGAGCATGATATCACTTTTATTTAAAAAGTTATGAACAACATAATAGGAGGGGGGATTAAATACCTGATTTATCTGTTAAACACTGAATAATATCAATTCTTAATCCAGAACCCAAACCAATGTTTTTTTTTGTTTGAATTCTCACATATCTTGCATAGACAGGGTAAGGTAATGGTACTACCTCCATTCGATCCTTTGTCATGTTTAAATTTCTTTTCAATGTCTAAAAAAAATGTATATTCAGAGGCAAAGTCGAAATCAGAACTAGAAATAAAATAAAATGGGGACTATTTTTTAAACAATCTTAAAAAATCTACTACAAGAGACTGAATAGAAATAAATCTCAGATCTACTGACTATGTTATAACACACCAAAACAGTCCTTGAAATTCACTACGACAATCACCTGTGGAGGAGTGCATTTGAACATAATGCTGTAGTGAATTTCAAGGACAACCAAAAGATCATCATTTCAATTTTATTCACCACTTTCTTCTGATAATATGGTGAACTATTAATAAAGAAGGGTACCTATGAGAAAAAGCTGAATTATTTCAACCATACTTTTTTAGCTTAAGTACATTTTGAAAGAAGCAATAGTGTAGTAGTATACACTCAAAAATTATGGGATCACCCAAGAATGCATTTCCAGAAAAAGTATCATGGTACATCCAAAAGGACCTGCACTCTGTAGTAAGAAAAATATTTTGCTCAGAAAATGAGTGGTGTCCTGCTGAAGAATTACAATAATGACAGTGTTTGAATTAAGAACATATATCTACTGTGGACGAGGGATTTAGTCTCAAACTATGCTCAAAAATTAATCCTTCACAGTGATTACACTGCATATTGGTTTCAAGATAATACTTACAAATGACAACCAAGTTAAACCGTCGATAGAATAGTAGAAATAAAACTCTTGCATCATATGAAATCCACTACTACGAACTTTGAGAGCTGTAAAATAATATTTTTTAAGCAAATCAATCTGTACATAATTAACAGTTGGTTGACAATCATACCATCCAGTTGAAGTGAACTTTACATTATGAGGTGGATAACCAGTACAATCTGCTCTTTGTTGTGTGAAAAGATGATCATACGGGAGGCTCTGTACAATTTTATGTTCTCCCCCAACACACTCTAAAAAACAGCAAAAAGATCACAAGTTCCATCTTGAAAGAAGTCCATGAAACAGATCACAACTTTTTAAATAAATTTAAACTTTCCTTAGGCCTTTTCATAAAAATAATGAAAACAAGGCATTCACATAAAAAGGAAGTTCTACTTCAAGCAATGAATGCCTTGACATTATTTTATGAAAAGGTGAGTTATACTACCGTCACCAACTAGAACAAAGTATTTCGGGGATTAAAAAAGCAATATACTTTTGTTCCAGCTCCCCTCACAACACTGATCAAATGTTGCTAACCAGAGTCCGCACAAACAAAGAAACACACAAGCAAAGACAGAAACACGCAAACAAGTATACACACAAACACACAGAAACATTAAAACGAATGAAATCAAAAGAAAAGGCTAACACACTCGTTTGCATCACGAGCGTATTAACGAAATAAATAATGGCGCTAATTTTATTTGTAGTTTGCACTTCGCTAGATAGTGTAACAAATAAAGAGTGTAAATGTATGTGCGGTCTTGCCGTGGTGTGAATTGTTGTTTTATGACCAGCTTTAAAACTATTTTAAGTATAAAATTATAGATAAATATATTCTGTATATAAAAGATAGTTATTACTGTCCAGCAGTAATTTTAGAAATAATTCCATTTGGAGAGGTGTCAAATTTTCAAAATGCTTCTATATGCCACTGATAGGCTTTCCTAATTTGGATAATAAGTAAGACTTTATCTCCACTCTGCTTAATCATTCTTTGGAATAATGTAACACCCTTTAGAATAAAATCTTTAAGTAGAAGAGTACACCTAGCTACTCTTAGAAATTCAGACAAGACAGCGCCATAGAATATAGATGAAGGTATATTACTGCTCATCTGAGGCATTCTCACAATAAAAAAGTTAAAATTGTCACGTTCGCCATACAATTTATAGACAAATCTATTGTCAACAATTGAAATATCTAGATCTAAAAAGGGTCCATGATGGCCCTGGTTTTCCACTTTCAATTCCATTTCAGGAGGATATTTTTCCTTGAATGGTTCTCCAAAGTCTCCCTCATCATTGATAGCACAGAGATTATCAATGAAACGCATGATTCCATGATATTTGAATCCACGTAAAGAATTTTGAGATCCTAGAACTGTCACAAATCGTTTCTCGTAAAAATATAAAAATAGGTTTGCCCAAAAAGGGGCTGGATTAATACCAATAGGTATCCCAATGTTTTGAATAAAGATAATGTTGCCAACTATAAAATAGCATTTAGAAATAAGGTGTTCAACTGTTGCCTTTAGACTTTCGCGTGTGAAGAAACGCTTATCAACACCTTTGGTGGTCCAATTTATGGAATTATCTAAAAATCCTATTTTATTCCTTACGCTCCCCTTAAAAACAAAATCAATTATTTCAAAAAGAACTTCTAGTAGAAGGTGACGTGGAATTTTAGTGTACAAGGTACTGAAATCAAAGGTAGAAATGGATTTCGCATTAAGTTTACAATTACAGTGATAGGAAAGGAGTTTTGGACAATCCAAAATTTGTTAAGTAACCAGCACATCCAACGTTTCACCATATTGAATATTGAATATTCAAAGTTATATATATCAGATTTCAATAGAAGCACATCATGATCGGACTGAGGAATTGTCAAGTTAACGGCACCGTATTTCGTAGATACTTTTGCAGGAAATAAACTTTTGCAGTGTTTTTTTACTTATTCTGGATTACGGATGAAAGTTTATGCCTGCCCCAAAAAACATTTCTTAACATTAACTACAAAATATCCGGGACAATTAAGTTTGGACCATAACATTTCGGACGTTAATTTTCAGACAAAATTTCAAAATTGCTACAAGTTTTTTGTAATTTGTACAATTTTTAGTAAAAAACTCTCAGAAATCGCCCGCACATTATTTTTGTTGAAAGTCAGATTCACAAAAGTTTGTTAAAGCAAAATATGGTAAAACATTTACAACCCCAAACTTCCATAAAATGTAATAACATGGACTAAACGGGAAAGTTAGTTTCACAATTGCAATAATATTCTGCTCTCTACAAGACAACAAAAGTTTCTTCCTGCAACAAGTACATTGAATACAAGAAGATGGAAATGCGGTTGAAAATTGTGAATTATAAAAGTATATTATGAAAGATAAAAATATCGTATGGGGAAAGAAAATAGATTTTCTTTCTTCTAATTGTATGTCGCAATCGCAAAAATTATACTCCAGCGGAACATATAAAAATTAACCTTTTGCAAAATAAAAACAACGCGAATTTTTCGCAAGTTAACCAACCGCGAAATTAAATCTGCACGAAAACCTCAAAATTTGGCTCACGCAAAATTAAATCTGTGCGAAAATTAATCCCCTTAGTGTGGTTTTGTTTAAAGAATTATTTAAAAGATTGTAGCGACCACATACAACCTCAGATGCTTGTAAATGAACATCTTATTAACTCAGGTAAAATTTCTGGTATATATATATATCAAATCAAAGTCGGATTCTTTCAGACAAGAGAATCAAAGTTTTTCTGTTCAAACGTTTATTCTGGTAATGGTAATATATAGTGTGGTAATGCAACAAAACAGCAGGCTGTAATGATGAAACTTGTCGTAAAGATGACAACATTTAATTAATTTCTAGAGATTTGGCTCTCTAAAGAACGAGGTATTAAAAGTCTCAGTTCTCCCTTTTTGCAAGGTTAGATCTAACATGTCATGGACTAAACAGAAACTACTAATATGACTTTCCGAATGGTACTAAGTAATGGATGTGGAAGCTTGAGGATAGATTATAATCAACTTAAACTTGCGATCTGGTGCGGGCCCTTGGGATATGTATAGTTACGCTAAACTGAATTACTTTATATATGGCAAAATAACTTTCGCAGGATGGATCTTTCATAGGGAATATAATTTCATGGTGGTTTTTAGAAAGTATATTAACTTCCCGCGAGATATCTAAAACTTGGTTTACGGCAAATGTTTATTGTGTTTTGGTTTTCCCAAACATTTCTTTAAAATTAGCACAATATAGGCTGCATATACAAAAGAAAGCATACGTAATATTTTTGTTGATAGTCAGATTTGAAAGTTCATTCCCACGAAATAAAATAATTATGTGGTCTTAAACGCGAAAGTTAGTTCCACGAAATTGCAAAAGAAAATTGCCGTATCTACGACACTGCAAAAGTTGTAGCTTCCTAAAAATTTGAAACAGCATCAATGATAATAAAAAAAGTGCTTCTCGCCAGATTGAACGCCTAAAAAACCTGCAACACTTTATGTAATATTAGCCATTTTGATAAGATGAAGATAAAGTGTATGTACGGCAGTAGTTTGTATCTGGCAGTCGAGGTTTTATCTTATTTACTGAACGGTGGGGTATTTTATTCGGGGGATATTGTAGTTACAGTCAACGTCCGCTTATTCG
>JAULBZ010006138.1:0-12664 GCA_032360805.1 Neoturris breviconis
TTTTTCTATAAAAATGCGTGAAACTTATAGTAATAATATTAGCGAAAAGATCACAAACTATCTGCAGCACTAATGAGCCAAAAAGGATCATTCTTTATTTTCTCCCGTTTAAGTTGGAAAATAAAAAAACTTAAAATATATGTCAGATATATGTCAGATATCTCGAAAAAGTTTTTTTGAAGATTTTATGAAAATCACCAGGGAACTAACCTTAACTAAAATCTATTTGCAAAAGAGAATGTAGCATCATCATAACAGAAACTACTCAATATCAATGGTTGATATACTTTATTATTAAAAATTAACGGGGGAAGTGACATCTTAGAAAGTGACAAAAATTAGAAAATTATCCCGAAAAAAACAAACTGTACTTCCAGGGACCTGGCTCAAAATTTTCACCCAAACATAGTAATTACACAGTTCTTAACATATATTCATTGGTTTCAGGCTCGCACTCCTTCATGGTTATTATTTGTCCTTATTTCAAGCACTAAAAAAAACATTGAATCCTACCATATATATAAAAGGTCCAAATGATATTCCAAACACACTGATGACAACAAAACCAAGTTTCAGTATATTGAATATCGAGAAATCAAATATGTTGCAACCAATTAATTTATTAAACATCGAATCAGTTCCTACAGAAGTATATTCTCATGATATACTCCAGTGGGCAAAAACTTGTTCAAAGTCAGCAGTAAAGTCGTTTGGCGTTGTTCCAACGTCATTACTACAGTTTTTGAACAAGTTTGTTTCCACTCGGATGATTTGCTTATTATTATTATTATTGCAAGGTTTACATAACTGCTGGTGATCACTATTATTGACTATCATTGTTCAGTTGTCAATATCAAGAAGAATGTGATTCCTGTGTTTTCTAACAGCCAAAAAATAATTCAAGTTTGAGCATAACTAAGAATTTTTTAGATGAAGAATAAGGCAAATATTTATGTTGTAATTCTATAATTTCTAAATATTCTTCAAGTAGTATCATTAATTACCCAAGTTCTATTTCCTCTTAGGAAAATGTAAATCAAAATGTCTCCTCCACTTTCAGTGAAATCCAATCTATATTCAACTGTATCAACTATATTCCAATATGCATGGTTCATAAATATCAACAGTTCATTTAGAATAAGATAACTTGCCTTTTCTGGCGACATGTTCTGTATTCTTAGTCTTTACTATTATTTTTCTATTATGACAATAGGTATAAGAACCTAAATTATGTTCATATTTCTCAAATAAACAAATAACTTACCAGTAGCTTTCCCTTTCATGAAACAATAGCTTCTTAATAAATATACAAAATAAACAGGAGCGATATATAAAAATATATGTTTAAAGTTGAGTAAAACAACAAACCAAAATGCACTCTGCAGATATTGATCCTAAAAATTAAAATAAAAACTATATGAAAAAAGTTTTACAAAGATTGGACAGTATTCTTATTTCAGACACTGTTGGACAACATTAATAATTTAAACAAATTTATGTACATGTCTTCCTTGAAATTAATAAATTCTGTAGTTTGGAATAAATTTTGCTACCCCACGTTTAATGATCAGATTTTTAACAGATTTTTATTTAACAGATTTTAACTCACTTTGTCTCCACAGTGCTGAAAATTAGAGCAAATAATCACTGTGGAAGAATGATATTTTAGCATTGCTTCAAGTTAGAACACCTGAAGCAATGCTTAAAAATACCTTCTACACAGCGAATATTTGTTCTTATTCTAAACACTGCCTTCCTAACTTTATCTTGCTTTTTGAAACACAAGTTTCCTAGTAAAATTATCAATTTGCTGAAGGTATTTCACGAGAAAACGAAAATACTTTTTCTACCAACAATCATTAAAATAAAATTAAGGCAAGCTAGTCATCATAAAGTAAATGATGGATATGACATCGTATATATATATTATTTTTTTTAAGTCTTACCTGCTGCATTTTTGTGATTGACATGATCAGAAAAGAAAAAAGAAATCCATTGTACTGAAAGTGAATATCTATATGAAGTTAAAGTTTATAATGGATGTTCATCATTTATTGGAAACAAATTATAATGTAATTCTTACTGTATATATATGCATAAATTGTTATAATCTGTTCCCATATCATCACAGTACTTTTAAATTGTAGTTACTTGCTTAATGAAGTAGATATACACACACTATCTACACTATGTCAAATATATACTTAAAAGTTCTGAATTACAAAGCTAATGAAAACATTGCAGTTAGGCACACATTTCTCATTTCAAGAAAACTACATTGAAAATCATATTGTGTGAACAGTTCTAGAATTATTCTATATATATATAAAAGGATACGATCAACCATAACAATTCCAGCATTAAGCAGCACAGCCAAAACCACAAATGCATTTTCAAAATTGTTCTTGCTCCTCGATAAGCACTGTTTCGCATATCTAAATGAAAAGAATATACTATACTTCTTGGAAGAATAGTTATTTTGTGGATTAAATTTTGCAGGTTTCTTGGATTTTGTCGTAAAGATTATACTACAGCAAAGTCACTAAAATATTGATTACTTAAATTGGAGTACATCAAAATATTATTAAAATATGAGTCAAGCCTCAAGGATAACAGCCGGACATCACCTGTGGAGGAGTATTTTTTAGGTCAGTTTTCAGCTACAAAGCTGAAAACTGTACATATGTACTCAAAAAACACCCCTCCACAGGTGAAGTCCAACCATTATCTTGAAGCTTTTCAATAGAAATGTTTTGCAAACTACAGTATAATAATACATTACTGTAGTAACACATAAAATTGAAAATAATAAAACTTACACTTTCAAAGACAAAAGTAACAAGATATCTCCAATAATAACAGATAATCTTTGAAATAAAACTGTCTGTTTACTTGCGTAGTTCAGATTGTCAACAACCAACATCTTATGATCAAAGAAAAATGCTATGTGTGATAGCGCATATTCAAACCAAGCAAAAAAAGGTGGATAATCCAATGTCCACTCTGAAGTTTTCTAAAAGAAATAACATATATAACACCTCATTATTCTTCAATATTAGATAGGTTTCAAACAATTAACAGACAGCATACTCAATCAAGAGATCAGAAGAATTTCAACATAGATAGGTTTCAAACCATTTGGTATATGTGTTTATATATATATATTTTCAATGTTGAAATCTAAAGAATAAAATATAACAGATTATATATCTAATGTCCAAATAGACGAATGTTCATAGTTCTCTAAATATGACTACTCTTTTGAATTAGATTGGACAGTGTTTGAAATAAGAGTAAATCATCACTGCTTTCTAGCCTGAAGCTATGCTCAAAAATCACTCCTGCACAGCGATTATTTAGTCTTATTTCAAACACTGCTGGAAACCCTGAGAAAACTTCAACAAGTTTTACACAAAGTTTCTTCGAAGATTTATGAAAAAAAGTCATGTTTAAATATAAAAATAGTAAGACACACACCTCATGATACCATTTTGATACTGGTAAACTTGACGTTATAGCTAACCAATTCCGATGTACTTCAAAATCTGTTGAACGACTAGAGAGAAAATAAATGTCATATCAAATAGACTTAATATAAACACTTCACTTTGATACCTACCGATTCTCACAAGTGAGGAGTTTCATTTTATATTGCTGTTATTTGGGTCTTCTGTGTTTAGCTATACTAGACTTGTTATGTTTATAGTTTTGTTCAAAACCTAAGCGGTGTATTTGGGATTCACAAGAACATAATAAAGTTCATATCTTATTGCAGACAGGGAGGGTGCTAATCCACCGGGGTGGGAGGGGTGTCCGGGGATTAAAAAGAAAACTATTGATTTACCCCGGACTTTCTTTGTATGGGAGTGGTGTCTAGGGGGAATTTTCCAACTAGTTTTTTTGATGTTTTCTAAAAAACAAAGTGTCTAAAGAACTGGGAAAAAGTCTCTTATTTACTGACGGTTAAGGGTTAGGTCAGAGACAATTGTCGGAGTTTTAATACGTTTTAATAAGTTAATAAAGAGATTTATTCCCGGTTCTTTAGACACAGCGTTTAAAGAAAAAACTACTATCTTTTTACCTCAGACACCCCCGTGAATGTCTGGAAGATCGTCACCCTCTCCTTGCTAACACTTGGGTATACTGCATTATGTGCATGGACGACAAAGAACATTGAAAGGTTCAAATTTTTAATGGAATTTTAACATTCCTTTTAGTGGATTGAATAGTTGTGGCATGTGCGGTATTTTTGTAGAAATTAGACTTACTAAGAATTTAACAATAAAAGTTTTAATCCAGATGTGAAAACAGAAAACATCAACACATTAAAATTATTGAAGACAGCAACAAAATTGAAGTGCATCGCCACTGATTCCTGGCTTTCGTTTTTCGAGCATGCCTTTTCTACCATTATTGTTGTTTTGGTTAGTTCAGTGGATGCATGTGCGCGTAAGATACACGTTTTGTGTTCCATTGATATTTCTGTAACCCCCGGATTATATTTTTCACTAAAATGTTGTGACATAAGAAAATTAATTTAATCGTCTGTTTTACCAGTATTCATTCTACAAACACTGAAAACGATTGACACAAATCTAATTCATCATTAAAAGCGGATTTTATTATATTTTTCACTATTTATTTCGCATAAGTCCGACTATTTCTCTATCACTTGGTCAATAACCCCCGTGTTTCGTTTTTCCGGCAAAAATATGACGTTGCAGGCCAAAATGTTTCCCAGAATGCTCGATATCATACTTCAAAGAATTGTGTTCTGTAAAATACGTCCTTTTCAAATGTTTATGATTTGAGACGTGTAGATAGAAATATTCCTGAAGACGAAGAAGGAAGAAAAAAGTCAGTTGTTTTACCGGGTGAAGGTATAAAACTGTACGACGAATACGGACACGGACAAGATTATAGAAAATGGGGTGTAAGTATCTGTATTAATATTTGTACTATTTCTATCTACGTATGCATATGTGTGTATCAACCAATATTTCGATTATATTTCTGAGTTTAAGATGTGTTATTTTATTTATTTTAGTTAACTTATATATCTTTTTCTAATACTTTAGTTAAATTCCTGGAGCTGTTAAAGCCATTCATTTCGGTTTTACCTGAAGTTTCCAAGCCAGAAAGAAAGGTAAGTTTGTCAAAATAAGGAAGTTCTTCTGCTACCACATTCGATTTCGTGTTGTTGACGTCTCAAAGTAGCTTTAAAAGCGTGTTGGTCAAATTGTATTTGCCTACGAGAGCAACTTCATCCTTTTGATGAGGAAAAAAGATGGCGGCTCTTGAACCAAGAAAAATCAAAACAATCAGTGACAATGACATTTGCTTTCCTATTTTTACCATCATTTTGTAATGTATTTTCTAAAATTTTATCACAAATTGATTATTTTAAAAATATTCAATAGATATTTTCCTGTTTATATTTATCACACATTATTTAAATAGCTTGCTTCCACTTATTTTATTAATTAAATTATATTTTTCGTATGTTTTTAGATTCAATTTCGTGAAAAAGTACTATGGACTGCCATTACTCTGTTCATCTTTTTGGTTTGTTGCCAGGTATGTTTTGGTTTATGGTTAACTAACTGACTATCTTTACTCTGATTTGTTATTCTAAACATTTCCCCTTAAAATCCAGTCCAATAAGACCATTGATCAATAATCAATTTTCTTATTCTTTTATGTCCGGCAGTTTCTTTTGTTTTTGCCAATATTAAATCCCGCTTTCTTCGGAAGATACGCACAAAGACTTATTTGGCAATTTCAAATTTTTAATGACTTCCAGTAATACTCTCCCTAAACAGCTTAAAACCATTTAAAAGTATGAATTCGATGGTCAATGGCTCCCTAGCTACAATACTGGCTACAAATTACAAAACTTAACATCCATCACTGAGTAGGTTATAGGAAATGTCACACTAGGGAGAAATACCTCACATAGAAGTTATTGTAAATAGTGACAGGGAATGATATGTTATATAAGTCATATAACTAGCTGTGTTCATTAATAGATGTATTGTATTGTGAAACCACATGAAGTCGGTTTTAAGCAAGTGGGTTTCTATTTTATCAACCCTCGCAACAGGATCAGTAAGGAATAGCATAGCCCATCCTCATCACCATGATACGTAGTTGCCATCTAAGTGTCCCATTAACATCTTATTCCTTTCCAATCTTAGTCTACCCATAATCTCCCCTGCAGGAAACACAAAATTAACAATGGTCTCGTCCAAATATTTGGAATCTGTTAACATTTTCATTATTTAGAATTCAACTTAATTTATCTTTACATAATAGATTCCACTCTTTGGTATCATGTCCTCTGACTCAGCTGATCCCTTCTATTGGCTTCGTGTGATCATGGCTTCTAACAGAGGAACATTAATGGAACTTGGTATTTCTCCTATTGTTACTTCTGGATTAATCATGCAACTTCTTGCTGGTGCCAAAATCCTTGAAGTTGGTGATACTCCTCGTGACCGTGCTTTATTTAATGGTGCTCAGAAATTGTTTGGAATGATTATCACTGTTGGACAAGCTATTGTTTATGTGATGACAGGCATGTATGGTGACCCAGCGGACCTCGGAGCTGGTGTCTGTCTTCTCATTATCATTCAATTGTTTTGTGCTGGATTAATTGTTCTGTTACTTGATGAACTTCTCCAGAAAGGATATGGTTTAGGATCTGGTATTTCATTGTTTATTGCTACCAATATCTGTGAGACTATAGTTTGGAAAGCATTTTCACCAGCTACTGTTAATACAGGAAGAGGTGAGAAATATATTCTAGTAGTTTAGATGCTTACTTCATCTCTCGATGTTTTGACAAACAACTCAAATTTACTGGACTTTCGTGCCAAGCTATGAATTCTTTTGCGGTCAAGGTAACAATTTTATTCAAAGAAATCTGAGCATAAAGGCAAAAGTAAGAACAAACTAAGGCTGGGATGATAATAATGATGTCAATGATAATGAAGCAATTTTTTTTGAAAGCATCGATCCGCTGAGCATGTGTTGCTAAAAATGTTATAATATACTTTAGGTACGGAATTTGAAGGTGCTGTTATTGCATTGTTCCATCTCCTTGCTACAAGAACTGATAAAGTCCGTGGACTCCGTGAAGCCTTCTACCGACAAAATTTACCAAACTTGATGAACTTATTAGCCACAGTTTTTGTTTTTGGAATAGTCATATACTTTCAGGTTGGTTGAATTTGTAAAATCTTGGCTACTTGTTTTAATCATATTCTGTGATTGTCATGTTATTTAACAGTAATAGGTTCAATACAGGGTTTAAAATAAGAACATATAATCAATGTGGAGCTGTCGAAAATCCCTTTACAGTGATTAGTTGTTTTTATTCCAATCACTACAATGTATTTGTAATGTGAATCTTTAAGTGTGAACCACTATGGACAATTTATTAAAAAAAATTGATGATTAGAGCAATACTGCAGTTACATAATGTCAAACAATATACATATCCACAAGTAGGATTCTAAGTGGAAAATATTTATCATAAAAATCACAAAAAAAGATGAGGAGAAGAAATTGAATATTTGTAACGCCATGCAATATATATTCTAATTTAATGCTCTCTTGTGGAATATTTAATTGTTCAGTTTTCCTAATTGCTCATTAATTGCTAATGTATCTAATCTATTACTATTGTATATATACATATACTATACTATAGTGCATCGCACACATTAGTGCATCAATTACTAGCACACAACAGTGCATCAATTACTAGCACACATCATTATGTTTGTATCAATTCAATAATACCATTTGGAATGTATAGACATCACATAAAAGAAAATAAAATATGATGAGTAACTGAAGG
Source organism: Neoturris breviconis (assembly GCA_032360805.1). Taxonomy (NCBI): domain Eukaryota; kingdom Metazoa; phylum Cnidaria; class Hydrozoa; order Anthoathecata; family Pandeidae; genus Neoturris; species Neoturris breviconis. The sequence continues at coordinate 7,865 of JAULBZ010006138.1, forward strand.
GAGAGTGGGAGGGAAAAGTAATCAGAGATGTTTCTCCAATCAAGCCTCACAAGGAAGTGCAAACTAATAATCAAGGCAAAGTGTTTTCAAGCAATGCCTTGACATGACTACCTCAAAAAAATACTTCAACATGCCCAAGATTATTAACTATAGCTTAGGATAACCCAGGAAGGTAACCCTATACTGAACATATGCAGAGTTAAAAAGGACCAAAGACATGTGAATATCCAGTGATCTGAGAATGACTATGTCCATTCCAGAACACTGCAGTCACAACAATTAACATGAGCTAAACTTTGTGTACTGAAAGATAAATCAAAGAGACAGGTTATGCAAATGATTTTCTTTTTATAGGGATTCAGAGTCGATCTTCCCATCAAATCTGCTCGTTACAGAGGACAATATAGTTCATACCCAATCAAATTATTCTACACATCTAACATTCCAATCATTTTACAGGTAATATTACACAGCATATATCAGTGCTTGAAATAAAAACAAATAATCACTATGGAGGAGTGATTTTTGAGCATAGCTTCAAAAGTCCCTCCACTGCGATTTACTCTTATTTCAACTACTGTATATCATTGAAAAAGTAATTCAAAAATAACTTAAGTTATCCAATTAAGTTATACAATTTTCCAATAAAAGACACTGAGTATTATGTTACTATTATAAGCATTCACTATATAATATTTGTTAGTTGCGCTAGTGCGAGTATTAGCAGACAACATGTAATGGCATGAAATTGGAATTTTCCAAAATAGATAAAAAGGTAGCATCTGTTTGAATGATTCAAGAAGTTGATGTGTGACATCAATTTCTACCAGTCTTCTTTTAGCTTTTGCTATAAATTTATTAACCTTTTTAGGAAGTAACTCGATCGAATTTGATTTACAGATTGTTTTCACGTATTTTTAAATCGATGAATCTTGATTGTCGTTATTGTTTTTAGAGTGCTTTGGTGTCAAATATATACATCATTTCTCAAATGTTATCCACTAAGTTTAGTGGTAACTTCTTTGTAAGTTTACTTGGTGTATGGAATGAAGCTGGTGGTCCAACCAGATCATATCCTATTGGTGGATTGTGTTATTATCTATCTCCACCGGAATCAATCGGTTCGATCGCAATTGATCCTGTACATGCTTTGGTTTATATCGTCTTCATGTTGGGCTCATGTGCTTTCTTCTCGAAAACATGGATTGATGTTTCGGGCTCTTCAGCAAAAGATGTTGCCAAGCAACTTAAGGAACAACAGATGGTTATGAGAGGTCATCGTGAAAAATCTATGATTCACGAATTAAACCGGTAAATAGAGTTTATTGATATTTGTGATGTTCAGTGTTAGAAATAAGAGCAAATAATCACTGTAGATGACATATTTTTGAGCATTGCTTCAGGCTTTCCTCCACAGTGATTATTTGCTATTAAATCAACCACAGGTGTTGCATACCACTTGTTCTGAATCAAACTTTTTTTAATTCAGTACTCTCCTCTAGATTTTATTTTTGAGATGGTCCCTTGTGTTGTTAGATTTTCAGCCACAAATCTAGGTGAAAAGAGAGTTAAGTTTACTGAGTCAGTTATGAGAAACGTACCCTTTTTAATCCTATTTGGTATGGGGGTGGCACAAAGTGCCCACAAGATTGTCTTTTTATCATAACTTCTGAAGAAATGGCTCTTATGAATAGATATTTCGGGACTTTTCCTAAAATCTATCTAGGATCATTATCAAGAATTTATTTTTGGTAACTAGGGATAATTTTAATCTTTTATTTTTGCTTAAATTTTTTCTTGAAAGATTCTTCAAAAGTAACAAGCGGGGAGAAGGCATTTATTCTGAACTTTCTAAGTTCCCATTCACTGCTTTTTCTCTGCATATCATAAAATGGAGAATTAAAAACAAATTTTGCTTAATAATTTTGGTTCCCAAACGTATACCGGTATCGTAATTGCTCTGGATATGTCTTAACTTGTTTATATTCTCATCTAATTAGATACATTCCAACTGCTGCTGCATTTGGTGGACTTTGTATTGGTGCATTATCTGTACTAGCTGATTTCATGGGTGCTATTGGTTCTGGTACTGGTATCTTGCTAGCTGTTACTATCATCTACCAATATTTTGAAATCTTCGTCAAAGAACAAAGTGAACAAGGTGGAATGGGCACATTGCTCTTTTAAGTGAACTTATGAATACAGTAAACAATTTGAAAACGTTACAGAAGGGAAAGGGACAACTGTTTAGTTTCACTAATATTACTTGAAAGAATTTGTAATATATGAACTTCATACACAACCTAATTACCTGAATTCGCCCAGTGGCGACTTGAAATAAGATCTTAGCTGGGCCAGTTTTTATTTTCTTTTTAATTTGCCTTACAAAGACGTTACAAGTTGTTTTTTTATGATCTTTTTTATAGGTCTGTGTTTTATTGATTTGAATATTTTACTCTGACTTTAAAGTATTTAGGATATTTTTGATATTTATAACATTTCATACAAAGGATAGTGATTGACATAAGTGTAAATAATCACTGTGGAGGATGATCTTTGGAGCATAGATATTCAGGATTTGTAGCCTGAGGGTATGCTTAAAAATCCCTCCACCACAGTGGTTATTTGTTGTTATTTCGATTACTGAAATGGTGTATTTGCAAGTAGTGAAGATCTGTATTCTCTTGTGTTATGGAGGATTAAGTTATTGTGAACGGATGAAAGAATTAATTGAATTTGAGAATGTTGTTTTCTTTCCATGTAGTAGTTGTGAGGGTTTCATACTTATAACTCTGCTTCACCGGGAGTTACACTTTTTGCAAACATCAGTGTCGTTGGAGAATGAGTAACATGCGAAACACTGTAAAATATATACAATATGTAAAAGACGCCACTTCATTGGAGTAATTTCGTTGAAACAAACTTTGGTTTTGTTTTTCCTGATTTTACGCGTTGAGAAATTTTCGCGGAAAGTGACAAAATCCGCGAATATTCATACACTTAAACTTCAGGTATATGGCCATTTTATGTAAAGTAATGTAACATTTCTGCAAAAGGATAATACAAATATCTGACCGTTATCCAATTTATCATCAGAAATGTTCATGCCATCTTTTAGGAGAATACTTCTGACAATGTAAAAGAATCAGAGCAAGGATGATTGTAATGCTTCTTTGTTTACCGTATTTATTCTATAAATTAGGCGCTTATGAACTCGAAAAAGTTTACTATAAGGGCGTCTGTATGATTGAGGGAGGGTAGACAAACGTTTATGGCAAATCTTTCATAAAATCTTATTAGTCAAATTAAGTCATTTTTCCAGGATGAGCGCATACGCGAGGAAGGGACTATGAATTCAGAACATTTTAGGAGGAGCGCTTATTCGAGGGTGGACGCTTAATCAAGTAAATATGTATACACCCAAAAATATAACAGAACATATAAGTTACTTCGGAAAACGCCCAGGCCTTTTAATAAATTTTGCGAGCAGTATTAAAGTTTATCAACTTTTTCAAGGGGTTATATATTTTATGAATTAAGGATACGTTGACGTTATAACTGTTCACAGGGAAGTGTTTTTAACAAATAGTACCTCAAATTCTTCATGTTGCTCATACCCGAAAGCAGCCAGCGGAGGTGTTCTTGAAAATAGGTGTCCAAGGGAGTGTACTGGCTGGGAATTAGATCTGTTCTTATCTTCCTTACAGCTGGAGATTTGACCTGTTCTTGCGCTATCATCCCCCCTCCTGGCTGGGAAAATGAGCTGGTAGCTCGTCGACTAGGAAATCGATCTGTTTCTAAGAAGCTCTAACTAGAAAAATGAACTGTTCTGAGATGTCGTCTCGGTTGGGAAAAAATGGCTCCAAATAAAATTTCACCAGCTGAAAATAGGATCTGTTCTAGGATGGACATTCCTGTGGTTAGCTTGGAAAAATAGGTGTTTTTACGAGAAAGAACTAAACCGTTTCAGGGAAGTGTAACTGAAAATATAAACTGTTCTTTATGCTAGATTCTTGTTCAGCTGGGAAAACAAACTGAAATGCACGCGTTATACCAATAATAATCCGGAAATGGACGTCAGCTCGAAAATAAGAACACCTTTTTCACAGAACACCTCCTTGACTGCTTCTGCATACCATTTACCATCAGAATTATGAGGTAAAATAACTTCAAACGACTAGAAGATTGCTTCAGGATTTTTATACCAATAATTAAGGGTTCTTTGTGCAACATTTGAGGATGAGTGTACAGAAGAAAATATTAACTTTTTGGTAATTCTAATTAATTTATGAAATTTGATTGCGAATCCGATCCGAGAAAAAGACCGAAAGAACGTTATTGCAGCCAAACCTGTGAAGGGAATTACTCCAAGGAGAAACTACCTACAATTGTAGTCGTAAATATTTATTAAAAAGGGAAATTCGGAATTTCAACTTTGACAATAAGCCTTAAGTTTTTGCTAGCAAGGACTATAAGTAAAATATCCCCTTTATTTTTGTGTCAGACCGTCCGCAACCTCATTCCCAGGGCTCCTTGCCTTTTCGCTCTTCCGTATTATGAAAAGGCAAGAAGCTTTGGGAACGAGGTTGAGACCGTCCACTTATTCAAGATTTCCTACCATTATTGAAATTTGCAAGGAATATTTAGTTTCGACTCAATACCTGTTATATACAGTAGTAGCTCCGGAGGTTCCCAACCTCGTTCCCAGGGCTTCTTACGCAACATTGTTCATCTTCCTATTAAGAAATTTAAGTTGTCAAGCTAGTACCCAGGGCTACTTGCGCAGAAAGTTGACCTGGG
>JAULBZ010006139.1:0-12664 GCA_032360805.1 Neoturris breviconis
CGCTCTTATTCTAACCCCACTCCACCCCCTTATGAACGTTTAGGAAATTAACAACTCGCTATTAAGCTACAATCCTGGACATAAATTATCGATAAAAATCCTAAGATTCCCCCCCCCCTCCTACCTTCAATGTTAATTTCCTGTATGTACACAGCAAATATGAAGATCAACATTGAATTGCCTAATAAGTATTAAAGAATTTTAACAAAATTAAATAACCCTTTGCCAGGTTTCTTATAAAAAAACATGCCGTTTCTATTATCAACATTTTCGTTGATAACTAAGTGATGTCGAATATATATCGTTATTTATCGTTATTTATTATTTATCGTTTTCACACTTTTCTAGGAGAAGATGAAGTTGATGCATTTGATGAAATACTTGAAATAAACAACCATGGTAATACTCCATATCGTGATTACTGAATATGAACACGTAACTACGATGTTGCAATTGATTGGTTTCTTCGTACCGAACACGTAACGACCGTATTACATTAAGAGCCCCCGACTCTTATTTAATTTTTTAACTTTTGGGTGTGGTGCTTATTGGAGGGCGGCACTTAAAAGAGGGCGGCGCCTATTTCAAAATTAGATAAGCCAATTAAAACGAACTATATTCAGCACTTTTAATCCTTTAAGAAAATACACTACAAATATGAAAATTACATAACAGTTATTTTCTTTACTCAAAAAACATGCATCAAGCAGACAACTATAAACAAATGAATAAAAGGTTTAGTAAGCGGCGCTTATTTCACTCTTCCGGCTTTAACATGCGGCGTTTATTAGAGGGCAGAGCTTAGTTGAGATTATATACTATATACTGATCCGTATTAAGTCCTCCACGCTGCGACAGTGAAACTAATCTCGAGGCTATTGCTTCCCCATTATAACTTTTCAAGGCCAATTGTTAACTTCATGAAACTTGGTATGATTATGGTCCATCCATCAAGAAACTTTGGACACAATGTTAAAAATGCAAATTTATAATAGAAATTTCAGAATATAGCTTTTATCTCAACCTTTTCGTTTGGTTCTTAGAACCTTTGGTCAAAAGTTGTGAAATTAATTTTTTAAGTCTCAATTTACTACCGTTAGTTAGAGTAATAACATAACATTTAGGGAAGGGCGGAATCAGACAGTCTAGGGCGGAATCAGACAGTCCACTTCAGTTTCATGTTATAGCCAGATTATTATTCTGTTAGCATCTCAAATAGGAGTCCGAAATAGGACTCCAAACTAAATCTCCTCACCAAATGGAATTTTCTGAGCGAACAATCAATATAGCCACTGTTCATTTTTTTCTTCACACTGTATGGGTGTATTGCAAGTGTTTCTTCACACTGTATGGGTGTATGGCAAGTGTTTCTTCACACTATATGGGTGTATGGCAAGTGTTTCTTCGCACTGTATGGGTGTATGGCTATTGATTTGAAATTTTGTTATTGTTACCTTTTATCTATTTGACTCAAATTGATCCTAGAGTCATTTGTCAAAACAATAGGGCAAAAAAAACTTTAAAAAACTTTATTAAAATTTGGCGCTTTATACATTTTCCTACCATCAGGTGGGTGACGTCATAGGTCTTATGATGACTTCACCAAAACAGTAACCTTATTAGGTCTCGGGAGAGGGATAGTAACCCTATTAGGTCTAGGGAGGGGGATGATGTTAATTTGTACATAACTTTCCATAGGTTTTAAAATAATAATATCACGCTCAATTTTTCGGATTTTTCCTAACTTTCAATTTGGGAAGAATATTCGCAAAAATATTTTTTAAATAATATGCTTATTTTCAGCATTGCTATAATTTCCAATGGTAGACTAAAAACTAACATATCACACATTGCTAGATTCGACATTGCATGCTGAATTTGTTTCTTCTGTTTATATTATTTAAGTCAGAAATTTATGTAAGAATAATAAAGTGATCACTTTCCATTTCTCAACACAGCACACAAGAATCGATTTGAAGGTGATATAATATTGGACAGTAAAGATGAGGAATTGATATCATCAGATATATCAAGGATAAATGCTGACAAACGTAGTGTTAATTCGAGAGGACGAAAATTATGGATTTCTCGTACTGTACCTTATAAAATTATTCACAAGGGAACCCTAGCAAAAACCTCAGGTATTATTATATTATTATTGTAAAAAGTTTTGCATTCTCTACTCATACCGCCGTGTAACAAAAAAAACTAGTGATGTGGAACTTCCATTGTCGACATTGATAATTCGTTTGTTGTAATTTCGTTTCTTTTCATTTCTGTTCTTAACATAACATTGCTGCATTGATTGATTAAGGCAACCGTTACATCAAGAAATGCTTGTTGTCCCTTTATCCAAAATCTGCGAGAATATATCTCCGTTCTAGCTTCATCACCAGTTTTGGTAGATTTTAATTTAAAGCTTCACCTGTAAGTTCGATTAGTGGAGGCTCAATTGCAACATCAGTGCATACTTCTTTCAACATACTTGCGGTAAGATTACGGACGTTGTTATGACGTATTGTAATGAAGTTACCTTTCTTACAGCTCAAACAATGTTGCAAGTTAAATTTTGAGCCACATACACAATGAGATGGTAAATTTGGAATTGGCCAGCCATATCTTATTCTAATTGCGTTCCAAAACTGGTGTTTGTTTGAATCAAAATCGTGATTAGACAGAGGTAAAACAGTCAACCAATTTGAAGCACCTTTTTCTTTCCAAATATCATTTAATCTTTGTTGTTTTTCACTTAATTAGTTTCTAATTTCACTTAACGTTTCAATATTTTTTTTTTGTTTCGTGATCGTTATTTTGTTCGTAAATTTCTTTTGTTAGATAGTTGGTAACGACTAACATTGTTCTAGCGTCTTTACTGCGGACTTTGAACAAATGCCAGTTGCATCTTAGAAGTGATATACTATAGAAGAGTGTAATACTATGCGTTGGTATGCTATTCATTACTCTACATACTATAAAAACCAGAAAATAATTCCCCTTAGTAAACACTCATCATTTTCTTAACAAAATAATAACCCGTGCATATAGGCTTGATATTCTTGATATTCTTACTGACGGAAATTGTGAGTTTTCAACTATTGTAAAATAAAAAAAAGGTTCATTCAATCAAAATAATTCCAACATATTGTATATTTCTTGTCTTTGTTACACTCAATAATTTGATTTCTTAACGGAAATATATACTCCTTGTGTATAAGCCAACCCTCCCCTCCCCCTCCGGAGTATAATCCCCTCAAAAATAGACTTTGAAATGTATAGGCTATTTATTTTTATGTGGGTTTCACGGTATTCACTTATTCAGGGTCTTGACACTAAATTTAAGTTCCAAGAAAAAGACAGCATAAAAATTAAATTCAATACAACTGACAGTTCAATCTTTTGTTTACATTGGTAAATTCCGTTCCATTAGATTTACCTTTTTGGTTCTAGTTTCATAAGTGAATATTTCCCAGGGTTTTCTTTGCCATATCAAATATTGCTTTTAAACAGAGAAATGAAGCTTTTGAATCTAATGTACAAACATGTAACGAGCAATGGATATTTTGTGTATAGAGATGAACATCGACACCAGGTGTATCTGTAGCTAACTTTTATCCTTTCATTATTCTAGAACAAGTACGAACGGCGATTATCAAAGAGCTCAATAATATAGCAAATAAAAGTTGTATTAAATTTCGACCTAAGGTAAATACCGATCGAAACTGGGTGGAATTTTTCAAAGGAGATGGGTATGTATGTTTTTCTATTCTTTTTCTCTTGCTCACCATGTTGCTCACCATGTATTTAAGTGTTAGATAGATATGAACAACGTGGAAGGTTCCATGTAATCCAGTATATAGACTGTGTATTTTATAGCACATGGACGTGGATCCAATGAGTCTTTTCACATTCGGTAGACGCCTTTTCTTTTGCAGCGGATTATATTATGGATGCAATTTATTGTTGGTGGATGATATTTCGTCAGAGGGGAATAGAGTGTGACAATATATGACGGGATAGATGGCTGAGAATTCGTAGGCGGATAATATATAATAGGTTAAGGCAGTATGAGCCACAATATAATCCAATTCATTTTGTCCTTGAAGAGATTAATTGATCCTTTGTCATTTAAACAAAATAAAAGAAGTATCCGTAGCGTAGTAATTTGCAACTCAACCCGGTTTGTGTTAATTTAGGATTTAAGATTGGAGTCCCGCTTTATATCAATTTCCAACTCTTGAACGGCTTGAATCTTCTGCATATCCAAATGAATAACGCTTCTCTATATAGCAGGTTTGTTAGATGACATGTCATGCTCAATATTCTCTTTCTGTACCCAAATGAATAACGCATCTCTAAATAGCAGGTTTGTTATGGCAGATGACATGTTCAATCTTTGTATATACTCTATTATTTGCGTAGGTGTTATGCACAAATTGGCCGCAATTATTCATTCATTGCAGCCACACCAGTTTCATTGGGAGACGGATGCGTAACACCGAAAGCTATTACTCATGAAATGCTACACGTTCTTGGTAAGATAAGTTTCATACGCTGAAGCGTACCAAATGACTACTGAAGACGGCCCTGTGTATTTACGGGTCTGTATTCAGCTGTCTTTAACGTCATGCCGTTTGTTATTACTGTAACATCAGTAAATTCGAATTTGTTCGAAATAGCACATGCTCGAATTATTGAAAGATGCTTCAAAACGCGAGGTCAGAATGGACGACAACCCATGTATTAAGTTTTCTTTGTATTTTCTATTTTTGAAGACTCTGACCTTTACCTGAGATGTTTGCACATTCAATTTTTTATAAGGAGAACGGAAGTTTTTTTACATTGTTTTGCTATTCTTCTAATGTGTTTCGTAAATTATGTGAAAAAAGGAGACAAATAATGTTTTTTATCCAAATTAATAGAATCCACGCAAAGCCAACTTGTGTCTGTTAAATTATACTCTGCAGTATCGAATAAGCGAGGGGAGACGCTTATTAAGTTTTGAAAATTTTTCCAAACCTCCGCTTAATAATCCTTAGGAAATCTACAATAACATAAAGCAGCCAACTCGCTAAAAAGCTAAAACTTACGATAAAAATAATGTAAAGTTAGAATAAATTAACTAATCGACTAGTCCTTAGTCAATTCCCAGCTACGCAAACCATGGAATAGCGATAGTACAACACAAGTGTTAAACACTTTTCTTTATTAACTTTAGAAATTTGCCACCACACTCCTCCCCCCCCCCGGTTATTCCATACTCCCGCTTAATAAATTTAGAAGAATTTCCACCCCTCCGGTTATTCCGTCCCCCCCCCCTATTCGATACTGCAAAGTAGGTTTGTTACTGTTTCTTATAAAGCTATTTCTTTTTTTCACCAATGACTCATCACATTCATCAGTCGTACTGTGTGTATTCCTACTTAGAGTGGGGGTTGTTTCAACCTCCTATACTTTTTTGCATAACTTTTGAATGAATGGCTAATATGACTAGATATTTTAGAAGTTTTCTGATAATTTATCTATGATCATTTTGAGAGAAAAAAAGTTAGTAACTAGGGATAATTTTCTCTTGGTAACCAAATTTGTAAAAACAAATTTCCACTTATTTTCGCTTGAAAAACGTTCTGACCAAAAGTTTTTTTGGAATTGTTTTTGAAAGTTCGAATGGTTTTTTTTGAAAGTTCGAATGGCAGACATGAAATTAGCCTAAGGGCAAAATTCGTTCGAATAAAGACTGTTCGAAATAATGAATTTCAAATTATCAGACGAATCATAAAAGGAAATAATAGAAAATGCAGAAGGGAATAAGTGTGCATTTTGGACATTCGAATCAATGGATATTTACTGTGTAAGCGTTGAGTTTCAGTAAAAATGAATGTACATGTAATTGCCGTTACCGTTTCAGTAAAAGTGATTAAACAAGTTGCGTTGTCTTGTTTACCCAAATCAGATACTAACTAACAATATAACTGCTATAATTTACATTTTAGGGTTTTGGCACGAGCAAAGTCGAATTGATCGAGACTCGTTTCTTAACATCCATCTGCAAAATGTATTTCCAAGTATGACTTTTAGTTAATGCATTTCCACGTATGACCTTTAGTTAGCCATTCTCTATGGACTCGTCGTTTTAATGACGTATATCTGACGTAATTTAGTCTTTGCGTGGCAACAGGGCTGTAACTGATAAGGGCTAACTTTTAAAAGACCAGATATTATTTTTTTCAAAAAGCATAGAGTGTTCTGCTGCACGTATGCAATTGAAAATTGGTTGGAGCGATCCTATTAAAAAATTATTTTGTGTTGACTTATTACGACAGTCAACTGTATATAAAGGCGTTGGTCTTCTTTTTTATTCTCTACAGAATGTATAAGAGAGTGTATAAGATAGCAAATCAACAATATTTGCGTCCAGAGAACGAATAATATGAATCTATATATATTATTCGCAAATATCAACTTCGTCCCGATGGATTGTTTATTTATCAAAGATTTTTATAATGAATCAGAAAGAAGGGAAGCGCTTATTTTGTATACCAAATACAAAAGTAACGAGTTTAGTGAGAGAGTGTGACCAGGCTGGAAAGAAGATAGAAAACACTGGACATCTGTTTCTGAATTATTAGCCATCATCAGCAGTACATACCAAACAATGATGTTAAATAATGTATCTCGATTCTCAGTTAAAAAGAGATGTGGTGTGTAAAACAATCAAAAACTGATTGGAAAATTGGGTCGGAAAATTTCCAAAAAATATTAAGCGAATGAGATGTTTACTCTAGACTGAAGATTATGTGTTTATCATAATCACGCTAAAAAAAACTCCCCAATTTCTATTTTTAATAACCTTCTTACAAGTTGTTTCACGCGCAATTGTTTCATTTCTCTAGGATCCGCTGCAAGATTGTACCTTTTACATTGTACTTTTTACATTCCGATTCTATACTAGATATGACACATAATTTTAATCGCCATAAATCATATGATGCTACCATCCAAGATACAAAGTATGATTACTCAAGTATAATGCAGTATGGGAATTATGCGTTTACAATGAACGGATTGACTACTATGGACGCAAAATTTGATCCAAGTAAACCATTAGGAGGAAGAACTCTTACACATTGGGATATATTGGAACTGAATAAAATGTACCAATGCACCAAAGGCAAGGAGATTTTTTTCCTTTCGTTTTTATATCGTTTTGAATATCGTATTCGATGTTGTTTTATAATTGGTTGCTTATTGTTTGTCTGTGGAAAGTGCATTGTCAATATTTGTTCTTTTGATTCAAGTTTTGTTTTAGTTCCGTTTCTATAGTGGCTAAATAACAAAAATATCATTATCACCCAATTTTTACTGAAAATGAAGCTGACACTAATCGACTATTCTTTTCAAATAATACCAGTCCGGAATTGATGCTCGGTGATGTGATTCTTAACCCTATTTTGCTAAAATATTAATTAAGTGTTGACCTAACTTCCTGACCAGAATAGTCTCCATACTTCTATGGGTACCCCTCTAAATAAACATGTTTAATCAATGTTTTACGAAATGCTCTTTCTTGAAAATAAAATAAGAGAGGCAATTTTTCGGCCTGGTCATGCTTATGAATGTGCTACTTACGAAAGGTGCTACTTATAAAGAACGTGTGTGACTGTAGTCATTTAAGCTTTGAGAGTTCATGTTTAGATGATGCAGCGGTTCAACTTGATCCTTGGTCAGCCTGGGGTGAATGGACATCCGAATGTAATTTATGGACTCTAAGGGGGTGTGTAAAAAGACGACAGCGTTTTTGTATGGTAGAGGACTATGATTTATGTGGAGGAGCAGATGCTTATGGCGTAGAGGACCAGTGGCATCGTTGTGCACCTGTTGCTTGTACATGTAAGTATTTTGATTATATCAAAAAATAATTTTCGTTTTTAGATCTTCTTGGTCTTTAGCCCTAGTTCTTAGAACTACCGACAATACTAATTGGTTGTTTTGCGGACTGGGCTGGTTCCTCCAGACAAGATATAACTTTTGAAGAACATAAAACTTGACAAACATTCTTGAAAGGAACAAATCTGGATAATTATTTTTGCAACAACTTTTAACATCGACATACTATTATTAATATTGTACTTTTCCGATTGTACCATTTAAAATTAAGGTCAAAATTTCGCTCAATTAAAAGAAGTGTGATTATGCTTAAACCATGTTCCAAGTCATATAATTTGTTGTATTAGAAAAACCAGGTCCTAGAGTGATCCCTGACAAATTAATGCTTCTTTTCCGTGTTTGAGTTTATCGGAGATCTAATCTGTTAATAATTTCAAAAGGAAGTACCGAGTTTATAAACGAATAAAGTTAAAGGGAAATGCATTTTGCTGAAGCAACGCAGTGGTTCCTTTCTCGCAGATGGTTTCCGTATTTCATATTCCATTTGATATTTATTATGTATATTGGTTTTCGTACGGTGCCGAGAATTATGTGACAAATATATTTTAAATTTCTCACTACTTTGTCAGCCTTTAGGCATTTTAGAAGTTGAAGCTTAGTGGTAGTTGAAAGTAAAAACTGAAAACATGTCTTCCTTTATATCCTTTATAACAGCATGAGTGAATTGTTAATGTAATTGAGTTTGTAATTGAGTTAACTTTTTCAGTTGTGTGGATACGATATTTATCTATGGTAAACTCATTGCTACCCCTCTTCACCACTGATATCATGCATCAGATTTTGTTTAATAAACAGTAATAGTTATTATTGCATGTAGGACATTTTAAATTTACATTTAACCCTATTTGCCCAAGAGGGGGAAATTTCCGTATAATTCCTGATTATATTAGGCCCCAAAATTGGCGACTTTTCACGTTATTGCTTTTGAAAACTGCTGACCAAAATATTTTTCCGGCCATTTTCTCCAAACGAACTTAGGACCACTTTCGGTTCTCGGAACTGGAAATTTTCCTTTTTTCTTCTTTTTTAAGTACGGTTTCATTTTGATCTACAAGGCATTACAACGGCTTTTTATTATGTAATAGTTGAAAAACCATTCATAATTAGCAAATATAACAAAATAAATTATTGTTCTAAATAAATTTCGTTTTTTGCCTTTTTTGCCATGTCAGATTTTCACGGGTACTGCGGTAGAATACACACATTCTGCATGAAATGATGACGAAAGTTTATTACACTTTCGGGTATAAGAGAGCTTGGGAAATATTGTGACCAAGTTTCAAGTAAAATGGAAAGTTATTGGGGTGTGGTAAATTCATAGATATAGTACATTGTACGAAAACGTGCAACTTTATTTTTATCTTATCATTGAATCGCTCGTTCAACTTTAGTAAACATATGTTTTACATATGACAAAACCTTTCTTTTTTCCATTATAGTTCGCATATTTCAGCCACATTGGGGAAGTTGGCTGGATTATACAGAGTGCTCATTGACTTGTGGGGAAGGTGTACAGGTCAGACAAAGAGAGTGCAATAATCCACCACCTGCTGATGGTCGTACATGTAAAGGATACAGAACACAAACATCGTTATGTAGAACACAGAAATGTCAAAAAAGTAAGTTGTGGTGTTAAGTAATACTTAATACAGACATGTAATGCAATCCACATACGGATATTCATGGGGCCGTATTTGGAAGAGTTTCACACTGGGTGGAAATGGGATCTGTATATGAAGTTATTAGTTGCAATTAAGTTAAATTAAGCCTTTCAGTTCTGTAAATACGTCATGAGACCAGTTCCATAAATTCTATTCATCCTTAGGTTCCATATCTACGTTAACTTTGCAATCCGACGAGCTCTTGCAAGTTGCTTGTAGTGGTAGTGGTTCAGAACATATTACCATTTTTTAAAATTATAAAAATCACGACTTATCAAACAGATATATGGCACTCAAAGGGTCAAGAGTTTTTTTTCCCATCCCCCTTACATTTATTTTCGAAAATTGTGGAATTTACCACCATTTTTCTTGCATGTTTATTTTATTTTATTGTGACCCGATTAAAGGTCTCTAATTCAGTCAAAGGGGAACAGAAAACTTTGTTCGAATAAGTTAAATTTCAAATTTCAGCGGAGGTATTGATTACAGAGTTCACGAGAAATGGATCGCAATATTTCCACGAGTAATTCATGAACATGACGTGAGGTCGTTCTATCAAGACGTTACTTTCTATCAAGACGTTACTTTCTATCAAGGCGTTACTTTCTATCAAGGCGTTACTTTTAAAATATTTGTTGGATTTGTTGTTGTAGGTATATACGATGCTGATTTTGAAAACGGCATCTCACCATGGATACAAGATGATTCAGAAGAACTGGATTGGAGTATTACGAGTGGTGCAACAAACAGTGCTACTAGTGGACCGAACAATGACCATACAACAGGATCAGGTGGATATATCTATATTGAAACGTATAATTAACTATCGTTAATCACGTTATGCGTAGCCATGTTAAAAGAAAAAGATCATATTCGAATTCTATAAGGAGAATTCCTAAATTCCATGCAGTCAGTCTGAAAATATCTATTTAGATCACTTAGAAATTTGTTTTCTATAATTGATATTAATATTCTTAATTATATCTCAGTTTATTTGTCTTTGCTAAAACCGAGATTAAATCATGTGTTTGCGTTTCGAATGTGTTTCTTATGAATATTTATTTATGACACCAAAGTAAATTTCTTCTAATAGGTTCATATGCATTTCTTTCCGCAATTGATCGAAGAGACTATCAAAAGATAGGAAGGTTACTTAGCCCTATTGTTCCTGCATATAGTCCTAAAAAATGTATGACATTCTATTATCAAATGAATGGAAGACAGATACATTATTTGAAAGTAATGATATGGCTACTTGGAGGTAATCAAAATTTTACACAATTTAAGTGGATCCGTCAGGGACATCAAGGAAATTACTGGCAACGTGGAGCTGTATCTATATTAAGCTGGTCAAATCCATACCGGGTAAATTGATATTTTTTCTATTACTAGTCCTGTGATAATGTTTCTATTATTTATCAATTAGATGTTATACTTTCTGCAGTATTAAAGATGATAATAATTGCTAGTGTATGTTATTTCAGATATACTTTGAAGGGATGGTAGGACTGGCACCACATTCAGATATTGCCATTGATGATATCCAAGTTGATGATGGTGCATGTCCCGAAGGAAGCGAAGGTATCGTTTTGAAATAAGAAATGATCTAGAACATATACTGAATGAGGTTCGGAAATTCCGAGTTAAGAAATCAGAGTTACGAAAATAATGTCACGTCAATAAAATGTTCGAGTTCTTTTGCTTCATTATATGACGTCATCAATCTTGTCATCAAAACTAATAATGTCAACTGATTCCTGTCGCAATGATACACAAATGGCGAAAGTTCATTTTATAAAATTTCAAATGTTTTCATGTGTGGGTTTCTGATAATGCGATATCTCGAGAAGTAACGATGCTACGATCATGAAATCGCGGCTATGTGTGTCTAACAGATATATTATAAAATTTGGAAAGTTGAAACTCACTATTCTTTATCATTTCAGAGTTATTGAAAAAGGTTTGGGATGAGGGCATCCCCCAAATAAGGTTAAGGGAAGATTTAGTCTTCAAATTTTATAACGACCTCATCATCCTGAAGCTAAGTCAGATGCAAAATTATTCTGCCAATAAATATGAGTTAAGTGTTTGATCCAAATTTGGCCCAAAAATTAATTTCTTGGCACCGGATTATACATTATATGGTTTCGAAATCAGCATCTTCAGTTTTAGTCAGATGCAAAGTTTCAGCCAAAACAAAAGCAGTTAAGTTTTGAGATTAAAATCAATTTTTGGAATTGGATCTAATGAAATTCGAAATTATATTGGAATCAACCTTTCCCGGAAAATTTTTTTAATAATTTTTATAATTTAATCGTAAACTTCATTTGCTTCATAATCATCAATATTCGAAATAAAAACTTCTAAAAGAAATTTTGAGAAAATTCCGAAATTTTATTCTAATTAAAATTTCCGAGTTAAATAACATTATATTTATGCCTGAATTATCAAGTTATGGAAAGTTGGGTTTAACCATATTGGAGGTCATATTGGGCTCCATAACTCGAATTCTTTAACTCGAGATTTTTGAACCTCACGCTGAATGCCATGGACAATAACTAATATCGTTGCTGCTGTAGATAAGATCAGGATTTCATAGAATAATCAAGAACTATATAATCACATACGAATGGCCTTCTCTACGAAATGGTTTATTTATGGCAGTGTACAGTGTGCGGATGCAGTTATTTTTTCATGCCAGACATACCAATCAAATTATGTCAAACTACTGTAGACGATAAAATAAAAATGGACCTATCGAATTTTATTGGAGCTCTTTCTTAATCCAATTTTTTGGCTGTTCGTACTGATAAAGTTATTGCTTATTAAAAATTGAATTTTGCTTGGTTTTATCAATTATAAAGAACAAGATGGTAAAAGATGGTAAAAATTAAAAGGTTATTGCTGGAGAAAGCATGGTAGATTCGAATGAATCACATTACCTGTCTGTTACTACAGATAATATTTTGTTGAGTGAATGACAAATGGACCCCGACTCCTTTGAACACGTGCACTATTAATAAACACCAAAAGTTACATCTTTTTAAAAAGGACGCCTT
>JAULBZ010006140.1:0-12663 GCA_032360805.1 Neoturris breviconis
TCTGAAAAACCATAACACATTGCCTGGAAATAAAAATAAGCCATGCAAGGTTTTTGACCCGCCTTAATTGCCTTGAGTAATTTAATCTTGGCTTGTCTCTGAAGATGTTGTGCTTATTTCGACTGATGTAAAGATAGCACTCCTTCCAAGTGGTAATTTGTTCTTAGATTTTTACTGCTGCTACGTCAATGGCCGAAATTAGAATGAATAATCACTGTGAAGGAAGGATTTTGGGACAACAGGCTACAAAGCCTGAAGCTATGCTCAAAATCACTCCTCCACGATGATTATTTGCTCTTATTTCGATGACTGCATGTTTTCTCTTTGTATATTTAGCAAGAAGACTTAGTTGCTCTTGGTAAACTTATTCTTGCTTTAGCATGTTACTCTATCGAAGCTGTACATCGAGATAATGTGCAGCAATCTCTAGAGTTTGTTTCAAGGAATTACTCAAATGATCTGAAAACACTGATATGGTATGTTTCCTAAAAGAGCTTCACCCGAAGTGATCTTGCATTTGATTGGTTTCTTTGTACCAAAGAAGCCAATCTATTGCAAGCTCGTTTAGAATGAAACACATTTAAGCTGCATTTCATATTATATTTAGAGATGCTTTATTGGTCAGTACAGAGAGCATAAATAAGTTCCTTGTCACTTACTTAACACCCATTACTTACCCTGTAGTTACATGATGTGTTGACGTTGATCCAACTTCATGAGCCTCCTGGATATTTAAAAATCTCTCATTGAATTTTCTGTCTTAATTTTTCACAAGTTTTAAGCAGCCTATCATAATCAGTGTTTAAGAGGAAATAATTACCATGGAGGAGTGATTTTTGGGCATATTTTTACAAAGTGATTCCACAGTGATTATTTCCTTTTATTGCTGGAACAACGTGTAGCAACTGGATTCAGCAAGCAATATACTAAATGGATCCCTTACCCCATTAGACATCCAATGCCTAACTGGAAATATTGGTTTAATTTTTACATGTTTAACATTAGACAATTGTCAACATTTTAACGTTTTTTCAACAATTAACCATAATTCATCTGCAGGGCGAAGATGTTTAAAACATTACCGCTATTATCTTTCATTTTGTCGGGTTTTTTTTTTGTGCTTTGTGTTGTTTGTAACACCACTCTATTTGGTGCTTACTTACTTGAAGTTTCAACATGTTTCAACCTTCTTTGGTTAGAAAATGAAAGTGCCCTCTCCTGTTGAGATTGAATCTCAAACAGGCCAATATCCACACACACAAAAAAAAAGGTTCTTAAAGTATATCACAAAAGTTACGTTTTAACAGATTTGTAGCTTTAGGGTGATTTAAAGCAAAATTTAAACCAATCTTTTTTTATGCAAGTTTCACATAAGAAAGCTATATGAAGAAGTACATTCTGCACGCAAGGTTTTTAGCAGCACAGTCGCAAAAAATTAATATCGGTTGTCGAGTGTTGTATAACTTTTGAAATAGAGAACAATGCTATATAGAAAAACTATGTTATGAACAAGACAGAGTTAGGCCTTCAATCTTTCAAGTGATAAGGGTATAAATGTTTTTATTTGTGGCTATACATGAGCAAGGCATAAAAGGTTGGTTACGAAATTCAATTAATTTGAATTCTACAATTTGCACTTCATTAACATGCTTAAAAAATAAGTAATCTTGCAAATACAGAAAGAAATGAACTTTTCAAAAAACAAAAGCGACAAAATAGTGCTATCTAAAATCATTTGACAAAAGATGGCAGCAAATTCGATCCCATAATATTCTAAAATAAGTGAAGTGGGACTCCAGAGATTGAGATTTTATTACACTATACTTAGGTAGCAGAGCTATAAGGAAAATTTTGCACGGCAAGTTGCATACCCGTCATGTAATTGTGATGTACTCAATAGACTCGTTGTAAGCTACAGATGTTTAAGAATGAGGTTTTTATTTGCTTAATTATAGCAAATAGTTTTCACGATCTTTAAGAAAAGATAAAATTTTAACTTTCTGGAAGAACCATATTTCTGCTATAATAACAATTGAGATCACACACAGGAAAGAAAAATGCTAGACACTTAACAAGTAGTGGAAACCGCTAATGTTAAAAAATAATTTTTTATAATTTTTTGTTCTAAGAAGTCTCAATTACAAGCATTGGACAAAATTATAACATTAAATTTGTCCAAGAATGGAAATTGCTAAAAATGTAACAAAAAATTCGTTCCATATTTGGCGTTATGTTTTCAAATGGGAAAGTTGAATTGAACATTGGTTCAAATTTTTGAGTTTGAAATAAAATATTCAATATGATAATGTTGCTTCAATTGACAATAAAGCTAATTGCTTGACAGCATCGGTTATCCATAAACATGGCAAAAATTACTCTTTTCTGTTAGATTGGTGGTAAAGCAGGGCTTGAGTAGCTCCTATTAAAACGTGACTTTACACTTTAAAGAGAGAATGAAAGTACTAAAATGTTAACGTGATGTTTTTAACATATTCTATTCTAATTGGACATCCATATTATTACTGGAACCTGAATCTCTAACTAGACACAATTAATATTGTTATACTTAAGTAGCTGCTTTCTTTTCTGAATCAATTATATATAAGATATAATGATATATTTAGTTGCTATGAAGGAACCGTATATTTCTAAACATATCCATAACTCAGTACTTTTTGTCCCAGCATGCATTTGGTTAATTAATCTTTTGTTTTAGGCACCTTGTAAGTAGTCAGGTGACATCAAACCCACACAGTATCAATGAAGTAATGCCTGTTATTGGAGCTAGATTTTACAGCCAACTCGATTCGACTCAAGCTAAATCCGATTTATTGGAAAGTGAACTGGCAAAGGTAGATCATCTTTGTTTTTGTTGGAGAAACTGACGTTTTGAAAACTTGTATCTAATTTATTAACCTCATGACAAGGCTTGAAAATAATAATTGGGCATGAGCTGTGGAGGAGTGTTTTGTTTGGCTGAAAAGTATATAAAAAAACACTCCTCCACTGGTGATTCTGGTGGTTATTTTAAGGCTTGTATGATTTCTGCCATAGGAACTTGATAATGGTCGTTTAATGCGGATCCTTGCCAAGCTAGGCACAAT
This sequence comes from Neoturris breviconis, assembly GCA_032360805.1. NCBI lineage: Eukaryota > Metazoa > Cnidaria > Hydrozoa > Anthoathecata > Pandeidae > Neoturris > Neoturris breviconis. The sequence goes on from JAULBZ010006140.1 coordinate 3,105, forward strand.
ACTTGAACGTTCTGAGTAAGCTCATTTTTTATTTAACTTGACTTTATTTATAAATCAAACAGTTTCATTGTTATAGATGTATATAGCTTAGCTATTAGACTCGGTTATTCCGATATGTTTTATTTTACCGTCCCTATTCTAGTAGGTACAGTATGGATCAACTTATATTTACCTACATAACAGTGCTTTAAATAAGCACTGTGGAGGAGCATAGCTTTAGGCTAGGCACAAAAGTCCCTCCTCCACATTGATTATTTGGTGTTTCCCGGTCTCGCCTGGTGTTTAGTGTTACCATGGTTGTAGATATACGGATCAACCTAACCATGTTTATACGTGAAAGGTTCTCTTCTTTTCTACATTTGATGTTGTTGTTACATTTGTTGTATAGACGTATAGTTAATTTTGAGCATAAACTCAACTTACAAAGCCTGATGCTATGCAAAATCTCTCCTCCACAGCAATTATTTACTCTTGTTTTGACGACTGTTTTAGATATAGCATGGATCATGAATGGTCAGAGACTGGTGACCGTTACCTTCTCAAATTATTCCGTGATTATGTGTTTCATCAAGTCACTGATATGGGCGCTGCATGGATCGATTTTGCTCATATTGTTTCCACGCTGAATAAAGTGAGATAATTCACAAATAATGAAAAAGAGGTGCTTGTTGCAGTGCAATAACTTTCTTTTTGCATTGCAATAAGTTTCTACTTTGAGCAGTCCATGTCTTGTTTTCATTTGTAAGTAGGTCAATATGCTCTATCCTCTTCCACAGACCATGTTCAATTCTTTCAGATCTTACATGATCTGTTTTCTTCTGCAGTTAATGTATATGATAAATACATTGGCATCAGAATTCATTAACACAAAACGTGTTAATAGATTCATGCAACAGAAAAACATATTTCATTTTCATAGTAGCGTTGGTACCATTATCAATTTTAATTCCGCATTAAAGAGTCGAATCTCGGTACGAAAAACATTAACTCGGTACTCTTTTCTGTAAATTCCCAGTTTTACTTTCGTTGTCAACTTTAGTAAATTTTAATTATTGTATTTGGAGACGGCAAGTCTGAAATCACTATTTGGTCTCACCTGTGAAGGAGTGCCATTGAATGTAGTTTTCAAATAACGCTTCGCCACAGGTGATGTCCGACATTTGTGTTCATGCTGACGGGCTCTGATATAACTCCCACTAGCAAGCAATCTCTTTTTTGAACAAATAAAGAATTACCCTTACAACCGCGCTTAATTATATCTGGTGCGCTATGTAGCCACTCTGTAAAATATGATTGTGAAACTAGATCAAACTCTCACTTTTGTTTTACTTTCAGTTGGATGCTGGTTCAACAGAAAGAATCTGTTTAAGTTCACGTGACGAGCAATCGATATTAGTCGTCTCATACCATGACTTAAAAGCATGTTTGGAAACGGCTTTCTCTGAGCTGATTCAATCATCCGAAATGTCTTGATCATTTGTTGTTCTGATCTTGTAAAGGAGAAATAATTATATTGGGGGGGCAATTATAACGAAAACATGGTGACGATACCCAGTTGGTAATTATAACGAAAACATGGTGACGATAACCAGTTGGCAATTATAACGAAAACATGTGATGATACCCAGTTGGCAATTATAACGAAAACATGGTGACGATACACAGTTGGCAATTATAACAAAAACATGGTGGCGATACTTAGTTGGCAATTATAACGAAAACATGATGACCATACCCAGTTGGCAAAAACTCGTTCAAATCCACAGTAAACTCTCTAGAACAACATCATTTTAGCGGACTTTGAATATGGTTTTTGCCAACTGGTTATAAATTATAGACGACATTGCTTCTTCGTAAATAATATCTGTGAATGAGAGTACAGTGTTTCATATATGAACATATCAACGGAGGAGGGAGTTTTGAGCATACCTCCAGGATTTATTACTTGCAGCCACGCTTTAAAATCACTCCTCCACAACTTTAGAACTGAGTCACCTTTTTTCACGTTACTTTTCCATCCTTCATTCAGACCCTCTTTCGCAGGTACTATTTGTGTCACTCTATGTGTCAAGCTTAAAGTTGTTTATGTTTTAATAAATAGATGGGTTTGTATTATATGTACATTCGTGTATATTTATTTCCAACACAAAGAATAAAAAAATCAGTGATTGAAATAGGAACAAATGATCCCCGAGGAGGAGAATCTTTTAGGCTTTCTAGCACGAATTATTGGTAAAAAATTACTCCTCCACAATGATTATTTTCTCATATTTTGAGCACTGAAGTTTAATTTTTTTTCATCCGGCATTCCCAGTGAGCAAAAACTTGTCCAAAGTCCGCAGTAAATACGCTAGAATTACGTCGATCGACATTGTTCTAGTGCCTTTACTGCAGACTCTGAACAAGTTTTGCCATTGTTTTTATGCGCCTTTATGTAACTAATCAAAGAGTACTCTTTTTACAGAACTTATCTAGTGTTAACTGGTGAATAAATTGGTCAAATATGTGAAGAAGAATGAATCTTTGAGCTTGAATTTCGCATCTTCTGAAATTTTTATGACGTCACGAATCTTAGGAAGTTTTTATGACGTCAATAAATGTTTCTTAGTTGCTGATTTTTTTTCGTTATTATTTTTTTTTGTTTTTTGTGGTGATCATTTTTTACTGGTTCTAGAAGAGATATATTTAGTTATATAATTTTTGCAAGAACGAAATATTCTATTGTAGTATATGCATAGCGATTAAAGGTTCTATTTGTGAATTTTTTAGCCTGGATTATCAAACCTCAAAATGACGGTCGGACATCTCTTATGAATTAATGTTTTTGAGTGCAGTTTTCAGCATTGAAGTTGAATAGTGTACTCATGTGCAGGTGATGTCCGACAGTTATGTTGAAGCTTGGATTATTTACATTCAAACAGATATTGTCTCTCATTTTTTGTACATAAACTTATTACTACTTTACGACGTATTTCTTCCTATTTACGACCTTCACAACCACGTTACTAGGTATTCTTTTGTCTTTATGATTGGAGTGCAGAGAAGGAAGCTACAAATATCACCATAATGGTTTCGAGCGCTGTATTTCTAAGGACGTTAAGAACTTCTGAAAACGAGGTGTAACCTATTTTAAACGTGACTCTCTTATAAGAATTTGAAAACGATTATTTTAAACGTGACCCTCTTATACGAATTTGGAAACGATTATTTTCAACTTGAACTAAGCATAACTAGTACCTGTGAGAAAGCTATTCTGAGAACTTTCTCCTCAGTGATGGCAGTTATTTTAACCCCTTGTAGTGAAAATCATCCTGTTTTACCTGTTTCCACTGTGAATCATTCCGAAGTGAGGTATCCGCAACAATTTGTTAGTGGAAATAGAAAGACTATCTGATTACCTGCTTCATTTCGGATTGTCTTAAAGTGACTGCTATTCAATGTAATGGAAACATATCTCTTTTGCAGATACTATTAATGCTTATTTCAAATTGTGATTTTATTCTCCTTGGATGAGGATAACTCAATGAACAAAGAGGACGATCCTTGTCAGTAGTTGTGAAGAAAGCACATGTCGAGTGGAGTAAACTCTGTGTATTGTTCTCCATTACGTTTATTTCCACGGAAGGCGAATTTACTTCGTATTCGTGTTTTTAGCGATAACGAATCTAAAAGTAATGATTTCCAATAAAAATAAATTTGGCTTGCATTTTATTAATCATGCTAACTCTCCCACTCCATTCACATTTTTTAATTTGTATAAAAATCACAGAAGAGAGGACGTTCTTGTACTGATGAGTGTTTTTAGTAGCATCAGGTTATTTGGTCTTAATTCGAGCACAGATGCGTTAGAAAAGCGGAGAAAGAATAGCTCGTAGACACATGTGCAGTCCTTTAGACAAGGATAAATAATCACTGTGGAGGAGTGAAGCTATAATTACTCCTCTAAAATGATTATGCTCTTCTTTCAAGCACCTGCACATGTGTCTAGCGTGTTGAATTTGTTTATTTTCTACAAGTTCTCTTTGTAAAAAAAAAAAACGTAAGTAGGATCTGTGATTGTTTCCAGTGGGTAAAAACGTGCACAAAGGTATAGACGCTACAGAACGAAAACCTTTGAACAACTTTTTGCCCACTGGGTAGATATTTACGGCAATGATTCATTATGCGTGTTCGTTGTTGACGTAACATCGTCGTTCATGGATGTTATTTACGCTTATATAAAGTGCTGAAAACACGAAATATTACTTGATACGAGATATGTGAAAAATACCAAAAATATAATAAATGTTCTTAAGAAACTGTAAAAAAAAAAATGTATTCTTTCATCGACCTCTTACCGTATTGTCTTAAATGTTTCGCGGCCGACAAATAATGATTAGAGCACATTTGAATGGATCCGCGTCTGATTTTGATGTATTGACCTATTTTTTACGATAGATAATAGACCAATTCATTGACACAACCTTATTTTCAAATGTCTTAACTCCCAAATGGGTTTCGATAGCTCCGTGGAATTGGCTTTGCTCTCGTGTTTAAACGAATTACGATGCTTATAAAATCAATCTTTAAATGAATTTTCGGTAAGACCAACGTAATTAGCTTCCGAGATGTTATTTTCGGATTTAACATTGCAATTGTATATGACGTTCTTTTCTAAGCAATTTCCATTCAATGGGCACGATTCTTCGACCCGACAGTTGCACAATTGAGCGTTTGGTATTTCTTTCTTTTGTAATACGCTTTTTTATGAGATGTTATAATACTAGCTATGTTCGGTAAACAGCTATAACTAACCTTTACATCATTACGATTAAACGCTTTTGTGAGCTTATGCTTTTTCGGGAAATGTTTGTCTATTAACATCAAAAGCCTTTTTGCATTGTTCGTTTTCACATTTATGCTATATGGAGGGTTGAACCAGATTATTAGCACATGAAGGTTCGGCTTTGTATTCAATTTTCTCTTTGTATCCACTGGCAAATAAAGCATTGTTGTAGTAAGGCGCTGTTTTTTTCAAATATTGCTAATGCGGTTTGAAATACTCTCAGGTAATGCCTTGATGATATTTAGAGGATGGTTGGACTTAATGTAGACAGGTCTGTCGTTAGGTTTCTTGTACGATTGATACGATTTTGTATATAAGTTTAAAGTGACGTTTAAATTAGTTGCTATTGTAATCTTTAATCCAAACTGTTCTTTCAACAGTGATGTTAGGTTCTATTGAATTCTATCACAGGCTAAACCACTAATACCTTTGAAACAGGCTAATCCGTCATCACGGCACAGATCCAGATTATTTTTTACCATAGACATCTCCCAGCGTATGAAGAATATATAACCCAACTAATTCACATAACTCGGCACCATCAAAGCTTCCTATTAAGTCAAAAGATGAATCACTGTTCTTTTTAATCCACGCGTCATTATCATTAAACAAAATGGCTTTTCTTACATGAATTATGATGTCAATGTCGGTTTGGCTAATAGATGGATATTGTTTAACATGATTGATCGATTTGATTTAAGTAAGAGGTCCTTTGAGATTGAAGGGTAAAATTCCTCCATATCAAATTGAGTAAAGATAGAACCTTTGTCTGAAATATCACAATACCATTTTAAAACGTCGTCGGTATTTTTCCATTGGTGAACAGTTGTTATTTCTCTGACTTTAATGTTGACTTTTTCGATAATCGATTTGCTAACTTTTCCCAACTCGCTTTTTGCTGGTATTTTGGGTTTATGTTAAAATCTTCTTTATGATCTTTTAAAGTGATGAATGATTCAGTTTTTGCCATGCACTCTACTCGATCAGCAATATTTAGCTTTGAAGCGATCTTTAGCTTCAATGTTGATGTTATTGTATATATTGTGACTTGTTTTCTTGTAGGTTTTTGTGATCGCTTTCGATGACTAGCTTATCATACGACTGTTTAATCTAATTCGTACAAATTCCTTGTTTTATCAGCAAAAATTAAAGCTTTTCCTGATTCCTTAATGGACGATATGTCGTCACGTAGTAAATCTTGAAACGTATTGCTTACCATGTCTAGTAAATCTTATTCGAAGCTGATTAGATGTTTGTGTTGACACTTACGGGTTTTAAATCTAAATTTTTCTTCTCGTGTGTTGTCGTCTCGATCGAATAAAAGAGCTTTCCATCCATTGTACGAATTAGATAAACAGTCCTATGACAAGCTAGTCACCGAAAGCTTCACAAAAACCTGCAAAAAGGCTATTTGATTGTATTGGGAACTGTTTCCATGGATACATATAATAACAACGCTTCTTGTATATGTTTTAAAAATCTGAATAATTGTAACAGTTTTATTTGTCTGAAGATCGTCCTGAGACGTGAAACTCACAGTAACAAATGCTGTAGTTTTAAGTACATTTCATAAGAAGATCTATATATCTTAGGTCTTTTTTGCAAACTCGACAAATTTTATTGTTTTTCTAGCAGCCTAGTACCCAGCACTCTTGGGGAACAAATTTGAATTTTTGTGCTGTTTGACTTGCTAATCAGATTTTCAGGCTTTCCGTCTAAGTTGAAATTCCATATTTTTGCTCAAATTTCACTTTGACTCAAACATTTTCGAGGGAGATTGCAGGAGCAAGACTGGCCCTCAGAGAACAGGAATTGTTTTGGATTTAGAAAATACGTTTTCATTTTGGTCCACAAGGCAGTATAACGGCTTTCTACCTTGTAATAGCGGAAAAATATTTACAAATAGAGAGTATAAGAATATAATTAATTGTTCTATCCAAATATGGTTTTTCAACTTCCATGTCAGTGCTGGTACTGTAATAAGATACTTACATTCTGCATGAACTAATAATCTATACAAATTCTTATTAAATGTGCGTAAATAATAAAGCCTTGGCAATATTGTGACCAGCATTTAAGTGATACTGAGCAGTAATTCAAAATTTATTAGGGCCTGGTACATTGTAAACCTCGGGTTATTATAATCCCTACAAGTCCCTGACTTATAGGTTTAGTTGTTATTCATCAGGCGGAAAGATTCCGAGCCATATACGTGTGATGTCAATTTCTACCAATGGAATGTTTTCTTTTGGCTTTTGCGCGGTATTTTCCGCTTAATAGAAATCAATATTTAGTCAATACTCAATGTTGCTATCAGTTTAGAAACTCTCCGTTTGAGAATTATTGAAATTATTCCCGGAAAATAGGTTACTATAAAACTTTACTTCCATGCCATCCTTTACGCATGTCTTTTTATTGAATTACATCAAGGTGACGAATGATTCAAACGAGAAAACTCCAGAAAGAACATCCGAAATAAATGATGAGCTTGATTTCACACCATCGGATCTTATCAGTTTTGCTTGGCAAATTGCATGTGGAATGGTGAGTAACTATATTTTTTGTTTGTTTTTGTTGCCATTATGCACAAGATATTTGCTACTGTTACTAATAGCATGGAATAGGCACAATAGGTCAATCTTGCAAAAATATATTCACTTGTTGTGGTCAAGCCGTATATTTATCTGTTGATCGTTGTTGATTGTTTTGGTATAAATTTTAAGAAGATAAAATTAAATCAGCCGAGACTGTGAGGAACACTGTGAAGAAGGTTGCTTGTGGCAAACGATATTTAACCCTATTCAGGCCGCCCCCGCTATCACATTATTTGTAACATCTGAACCACTAAAGCAATAGAGCAGATCTTATGTGACATTTTGGAAACACACAGATTGTAAACATTTCAGCTCCATTACGTAAACCCATCGAAAAAATATGGTCATAACCTTAGGCAATCCTAAAATCCTACATAAATCGCCAATACCTATTTTGCATTAACATGTGTTTGATTAATACTTGTAACACGAAACTTCAGGTTATATATAATTACAAATCAAAAACGTGTTTTCCCCGATTTCTCTAAGTTTTGAAAATCGGATTTTCGGAGGATAAGTTTTGTGTGTTCCAATATGTTTTGTTAAAAATCCAGACATATATTAACGCATGGTTAAAGACCCACAAAATATCTGTCTAAAATTAAAAGCAAAATAAGAATATGTTATCTAGAATTCTTTTAATGATATTTCGCATAATATACAGATTTTAGGCATCATATGCTTTTTGTGTTGACGTCAGTTAAAAATAATTGGGGCCATTTTGTTCCTTTCAGGATACACTATCAGTCTGCCAAGTTTCATCCTTAGCTTTGCTATCAGCCGTTTATGAATGAAAAAGTCCGGCCTGAATAGGGTTAAAATAGGTTCGTTTTTCCCTTCTAAATATTATCTTATTTTATTTTTTTTTTCCTATACTTATAAATTTACAAAACTTGACAAAAAATAAAAAAAAACAGACAAGACAATACAGGACTCTTGGTAACCTCACTAAATAGATCTTTCAGTGTGGCACTGCATACATAAAACATATAGGTAAAATAATAAACAAAGTAGATTAATAAATTAATATAAACAAGATACCTAAGCCATATACATATACCTTATAAAGATACTACAATAAAGGAGCATAAAACCTCTCTGAAGATTTTATTAATTTTCATGTATAACTGCTGATGAGGGAAAATTAGCCCGAAACGGCGTCCAGTGTTCTCCGATCTCGTCTCCGGATAAGTTCGAGCATGCGCAACGAATTTTTTACTATATATACAACACTCCCTCTTCTAACCCTATTTTGGGTGAGGCCGGATTTTTCCTGTTCTGCTTGAGATTTAATTTCGAAATTTGCAGACTTCTCCTATATTTTATCCAGATCATTTTGAAAAAATATTTTTGATAGCTAAGGACAATTTGCCCTTAGTAACCAAATATTTGACAGTTAATAAAAATAAATTTTGACAATTCCTTTTTGTTCTCTTAATTTTCCTGGAAAAATGTCCTGGTGATTTTTTTTTTAATCAAAATTTATTTCCACTTAAAGTTTTTACACCACCTGTTTTGCAACGTTGGCGTCATCACATGACGTCATCAAGAAAATAATTATGTTAAAATGCTAAGTATGTGTTCACCTAACTTTCTGGAAAGTTTTTATAATACAGCATGGTTTTATCAAAAGATATTGAGGGGGTAATGTAGAAGGTCATTTTGCCTCGCTCCCCCCCCCACCAGAAATAAGAGATCAAAATTCCCCCCTCTCCTCCAATAAATAAATAAATAAATAAAAAAAATAATAGGGTTAAACGTCCCCTCAAAAAAATGCATCGAAAATTAAATGCATGCTACTCTATTTGAGCCAAAAATTATACAGACCTTGAAATTTTTATTTTGAAATAAACCCGCCGGGCGCATTGATAATTCAAATTCGAATTCATCTAGTGGTGATCCGCCTTTAGTGCTATATAATTTCTTTTTCACACATATTCCCATTCCTTCTGTTATTTCAGGAATATCTCGCAAGCAAAAAATTAATTCATAGAGACTTAGCTGCTCGTAACGTCTTAGTTGGTAGTGAAAGAAATCTCAAAATATCTGATTTTGGTTTGACGAGGCAAGTTGATTCTGATTTGATGTATACAAGTAAAAAACAACGAAGATTACCTATTCGATGGATGTCAATAGAAGC
>JAULBZ010006141.1:0-12658 GCA_032360805.1 Neoturris breviconis
TCAATATACTTGTTTAGGAAAAGTGTATTAAATTTCATTCTTTGTTATATCTTTTGAATGAATGGCTTATATGACTATAAATTTTAGGTACTGTAAGATATTTTATCAAGGAGCATTTTTAAGTAATTTGTTTTGGTAACTAAAGGATTATTTGCCCTAGCAACCAAATTTTTGACAGGTGGTATAAAAATTCTAGAAAATAGGAAGTGGAAAACCGGCTTTAGCCATCTGAACAAATTTTGTGATCGTTAAAAAACACTTGTGAGCAAATACTTGTTGCAGTAAAGCAGTAAAGCGAGTGTAAATAAAGTTTATTAAAAAGATATTACTTTATAGTGTCTTCTTGTTCACTTCAAATTCGATAATAATAATTCAAATGTATCTAGCTAAACATAAAGTGATATTTTAAATCATTTAACTTTGATAACTTTCACGAGGCATAAATTTTCGGTAGCAAACCTAAAGACACAAAAAATCGAATATGTTCCAAGAGCCTGGGTACTAAGCTGCTATGAACAGCAGAATTTGTGGCGTTTGCAAAAAGATCCAAGATCCTAAGCCTTTCGGATAAACCTCTTAGGTAAACCTCAAGGGACGTCTAGTCTAGCGTTAGTTGGCTAGCTAGGCATCTAGCTGGCTAACTTCTAAAAAGGGGGACACCTTGGCCCTGTCTGATCACCCAAATGCCCTAAGCATGGCATATGATATAGGGAACCACAAAAAAGAGATCCAAAACAAAGTTCCGACACCCAGGAGCTGATACAATACACACAAGAGGCGCACTTTTAGAGGGGAAAGATGCGAGTTTAATTCGTAAACAGATAAACTTTAGTTTTTCGTTAAAAATATAACAAATTTTCTTCGACCTTTAACTGTTCACCATTCACAAAATAAATTTCCAGATCAAGATGGCGTTTTCGTTGCTTTGAACAACAAACGGGACTTTGACAAATTTCGCAACATTATTTGCATGAAAACGAGACTTCTTCAAATAAAGCAATAGAAAACCTCGTATTGATACAAATTATTATTGCCAAAAGTTCAAGCGAAACTACCCCGTAGAAAACTTGCGGAGTTTCCGGTGACAAGTCCTGCGGAGTTATCGGTCCGCTCATCCTGCGGAGCAACCGCTCGTTTTTAAAATTTCTTCTGTTATAGCAGAAATTTAGGAAGAAATTTATAACCCAATTTCTCGCCATTAGTGTTAAATGAGCTCCGTTTACACACCCTCCACCATTAATTTTTTTTAAAAAAATAGCGTTGTGTGGTGAATGTAGATATTTATCTCAGAGATTTCTCAAGTAGACTTAAGATCGTTTGTAAACTCGTCAAATTCTGTTGTTTCCAGCAGGCTAGTATCCAAGCTTTTGGAACAAATTCGAATTTTTCGTGTCATTCGTTTTGCTAATCAAATATAGTGACTTTTTCTTTAACCCTATTTCAACCGGGCTTTTTGGCCAAAGTTATTTCCGAGGAGGAAGGGGCAGATTACACCCCTCCCCTTCCCCCCTCCCTCCATAACTTTTGAACGACAGGTAATATAGCCACATAAAACTTTGCAGGCTCGTAGAGTATCATGATGACGTCAGCATTTTTCTGGTAAGGTCATCACAAATATTTTTGAATGGCAAATTTTGCTTAGAATGTATTTTGCTAGAATTACGATTAAAATAGTTCTGTATAATATTTTTCCATTCTGATTGCAGTTTTTGAGAGCCATTATGTTGCTTTTTAACATTTCTCCCGGTTTTTAACAAAAGCATAGCCAATTACTAAATTTTCGGAAAAATTGAAGAAACTGGGTTAGTCATGTCACCAAAACATTTTAGAAATCTTTCTTTCAAGATTATGATTAATGCTACAAGTGTTAATCAAACACAAGTTATTTCAAAATAATGAATCGTTGATTTATATGTAATATCTCACGGTATAAATAGGTGATCTCAGCTTATGACCCTATTATTTGATCCGCTGACGTAATCAAGCTAAAATCTTTACAATTTGTGTCTTATAGATAGTTCAAAAATGTCTTAACTCTATTTGTACTGGTCATACTTTTTGTCATAACTTTTAAATGAGTGGCTTATATGACTAGAGATTTTGGGACTTTTCCTACAATTTATCTAGGATCATTTTGATAAATATGGATAATTTCCCCTTAGTAACCAATTTCTGGACAGGTGGTAAAATATATATTAAGTCTACTTGGATAAAGCTCTGAGGTAAACCTCAAGGGACGTCTAGTGGTCATTTTCCGTATTTACGTTTTACTTGTGGCTTGTATTGCTTGTCGAAATTCGTAAAATGTCTCATAATTTATGCGATCGGTTGTAGTTTGTTTCATTAATTTCCAGTGTTTTGAAAAAACCATTTCATGGCTGGAAGTACAACAATACAATCTCGATATAGCGACGACACGCCGGTGTAACGATCTTCTAGTTATAACGAACTCGATGCGCTTTCCTCTGGTCAGCAAACCTTTTATAAAACATGTCTGTATAACGAATTTTTAATATAATGAACTATTTTCGTTTCTCTCCAGAGTTCATTATATCAAGTTTGTAGTTACTGTATGAAGCTAGGAATTTTATTTAGTAAAGAAGACGCATTTTGGTAAGAACTGCATCTAAATCTAAATGGAGTAGATAGTAGGGTTAAAGATGTCTTGTTAATATAGTGTAGCATATCATGCCAGCGTATATCACATTTCCTATTTCTAGATTCCATAAACAGTATTCGTGTAGAACTCTGTTGTGTAATTGCGAGCAACGAAAACTACAGAACGCGGTGGTTTTAAGGTTCAACAATGGCAACTTTATAACTGGTTCCCTAAATTCCCAAATATCCAAGTTCGTAGGTAATCAATCCAAAAGCAATTACCAGGAAAAAGTATATCAAAATTCAACAACAACTAAAAGTTATTCTTTGTATTCGTGAAATGAAACGTTTCAAATACCAAACACCAAAAGTCTCGACATCTCAACGTGCACATGACGTTTTTCTAACGTAATACAAGACCTTATGTTGATTGGAATAATGCCGCGTGCGAAGTATATGGCAATCTTTTTTTTATTTGCAGTAGTTGTTCTTTTTGCTGTGCTGCTATTCTTTTATGTTACATTGTAGTAACCATACGCGAGCGTGCCATAACTCGAGTTTGCATTGAATATTACGAGTAAATTACTAACTGTCAATTCACGCCTCTGGATACACCTTATTATTTCTATGTAACGAACGTGCTCATTTAAAATCAATCAATTAGACGGAAATTAACATTCATTCTGCATATTATACTTATAACAACCTAATTACCAGGGATTCACTTATTTTTATAGAAAAAGATCTAGGAACGAGGTTGATTCAATGAACATGTCGTCGTAAGTATATTAATTCCCAGTATATTGCACATTTCATTAATGAACGACCAACAAACCTCACAGAAGGAAACGTGCAGTTAGAAACACCGGTTAATTGTCGAATCAAAAGTAGTTAAGGAGGCGGAATAAAAAAACATATTTGAAAATGGTTTTTGGTAGAAGGAATAATGAAGGAACGGAATATTTTATATCCAAACCGAAGGTAAGTGTTAATTTTTTTTGCAAGGTATTAAGTTTTAGTTTACCTGTCTTCATTGGAACGAAATCAGTACAAAGAGTCAATGCAGATTTTTTGGCATAAAGCGCCTCATGTAAATTTTTTAACGACAGATCTTAAGGAAGCTATAATCAAATAAATTCAGATAAATATGCAAAAAAATTCAATTAGGCGGTAAATTCCGCTGGAAAGCCAAAAATAAAGTATTCCATTGGTTGAAATTTCTACAGATAAAATGTTTTGGTTTGGTTTCGCGCAGAAATCAACCTTAAACGTTTTATTGAAGAGCTTGCATTTCAAAAGTTGATCAGTTGCAAAGTCGTTCAGTATTCTTCTCTGCAAACAAAATATTTAGCGGAAATGGTGTTAGATACGATCCCAGTTGGAAAACATTTGTTCAACGTCCAAAGTTAAGACGTTAATACAACGTTTTTAATTATTTAACTAGTTTTTACTATTTTTCAAGTAGGTTTTCAACGTTGTCCTAGCGTCTTTACTGCGTCTTTACTACGTTTTTACTACGTTTTCAACGTTGTTCTAGCGTCTTTACTGCGTCTTTACTACGTTTTCAACGTTTTTCTAGCGTCTTTGCTGCGTCTTTACTACGTTTTCAACGTTGTCCTAGCGTCTTTACTGCAGTCCTTGATCAAGTTATCGTCTACTGGGATCTTATATCCAGAGTTAGCTGCTTGAAAGTTCCGTTAATCTAATAGAACACTAATTTTCATGCAAGCATTGACCGCAAAACTACCAAATACCGCTGATGTATATGTAATTGAAGTAATTATGTCCAAATAAATAACAATTGATGAAGCAGCGCCAGTCAGTCCGTGTTAGTTACTGCTTCGCAAAGAATGCAAACAAAATATTTATTGAAAACAACATATTTGATAAACAAATATCTTGCGCAATCTAAAAGAATCTTTGTAGGGAAGGAACACATTTTAAATTAACATAAATCTTAAAAGATACATTTAGTATAATTACTGCTAAATATGTGTTGATTGAATGTTATTAAATTATGAGTACATTTTAATCACTCAATTGTCATTTGTGGTGTAATACTTACTCTACTTGACGATTAATTGGCGGGTATAATTAGAACCATTTGCAGAAAATAACTGTTACTAGATTTTGATATTTACTTAGGAATGAAGTTTTCTGATCAGTTGGTAATGATCTATTTCATATTGTAAAAAATTATATGAAATCTCTTTCGCAGTCTGACTAATCTTCCAACACACGTATATTTCGGACTTTATATCGTTGGCGCAAAATATTTTTGGTCAAAAGCTTGTTTGGACTAAACACCGAAGTATTTTATACTAAATATACGGACTACAGTAATGAGAGGCAGGTAACCATCGAGTTATAAACCTCGATTTATAAACTTCGAGTTACGGAATCTCATGGGCTGAATTTTGTCAAATGTTTTTCAAGCAAAAATAAGAAGAAAAAATTATTTTTTTAAAAATAAAATTTACCACCTGTCAAAAATATGGTTGCTAAGAGAAAATTATCCCTAGTTACACAAAACAAAAAAAAATCAAAATGATCCTAGATAAAGTATAAAAAAAGTCCCAAAAGTTCAAGGCGTAATAATAGCCATTCAGAAGTTATGAATGGGGTTAAAGTTGCGATACCGTATTTTATTATAAAAATACATAACTCGATGAAAAATGAAAAGAAAGTAAATCATCGAGTTCAGAACTTGTTTTATAACTCGGTGAAAGTATAATTTTTCAGGAAAGTTCGAGTTACCGTAACTCGTTCAAAACTAAAAAAATATTTTCTCGACTTAATTATATTTTGAAATTCTATTGAAATACCATGAACCATGTTGGTCATATGTACTATTATTTATATAGAATATATTATATTATTCCAAAATATTATCTATAAAATGATTCGTAAAATAAGCAAGTTACAACCGGTTGGTTTTCTCTCTATCCAGATTTTATTAAAATTTTCTACAGATTTTAGCTTCAAAAGAAACGTTCCTATAACTCCCCAGTTTTAGTATTTTGGTAGCCCGTCCCGATTTATTTTATCCAATGATTTATTTTAACCAAAACATTCTTCTGAGGTCAATCATTCCATGTGTTGTGTATAAAGAGAACACAAAAACTGAAGCAACAAATGTTTGATGGTTTCTAAGGTAACAAACAAGCAGCAAAAATACTTTTTTTGCTTCTAGATTTTAAGAAGACAGTTTGTAAGCATTATATCATGATAATAGTATTACTATGTCTTGATTTCCTGTGACGATCCATTAGATTTTTTTCTGCAAAAGTTTCAACAGATCGGCAACAAACATTTTCGAAAAGAAACAAATTTAGTTTGAAAGGCCCACATATTAATACTTAATCTGTAACTCGGTGAAATTTAAAAGATATCTTTATCTCAAGTAAAGCAACTCGATGATAATTCAAATATGTTTTTTGTTGAGTTATAAACTAAAGAAAAATTTGCTTTTTTTATTTCCATCGAGTTACGCATTAAACAAAATGGTGGCAACTCGACTTTATAATGCTTTGTAACTCGAGATTTCGTAACTCGAAGTTCATATCTCGGTTTTTCATGGAATGAATTTATAAATTTATAATGTGATATGATAATATGTCCTATTACGTTATAAGCCAACCTCATTCCCAAGGCTTCTTGCCTTTTTGAACACGGAAGAGTGTTTGAAAGGGCAAAAAGCCCTGGGAACGAGGTTGGTTATAAGCAGAAAATAAAGAATTATGAAAGTTAAAAGAGTGACTATTATACTCTAACTTTATGTTTTGTTGGCGGATAAACTAATGCAACCGTGATAGATGTTATCGTATTTTGCCTGGACAATATTTCGTTACATAGCCTACGACATGGTGTGACGTCAATTTCTACTAATGGAATGTCTTCTTTTTGCTTACGCAGCGAATCAACCTTATATCGTAGTTTATACAACGTACAATCATGATCTTTTTTGATGAGAGGCATACTGTAATCGTTGCCGCTTGACATTGGCGCAGGGAAATATTTTCCAACTTTGGTTGCACACTGAAAGGTCAAAAGACTTGTGTTGTAGTAGTCTAGACTTATGTATATTTGTGGTTAAGTCAGTAATAAGTTCCTATTATAGAGATTAAACCAAAATTGTAAAGTATTTTAGTCACTTAGTTACAGATAATTTAAAATTTAACCCTTCGTTAGTGTGGCGGGGTACCCCCGAAAATTTGTTAACTCATGGAAAGGTATTAGAAGATTCAGGGGGCAAAAAGTCACAAAAGTATAATGCGTTTTTTTAAAATATGTAAGAAAATAACCTCCTGAATAATTATTTTTGTTATATTATGTTATGTTATGTATTTCACAGCAAAAATAAAAAATTCAAGGGGGTCTACACCATACTAATGAAGGGTTAACCCTATTCAGGCCGGGCTTTTGGGGGTTTTGAGTAGCCGGAGGGGGGCACAAAGTGCCCCCTCTATAACTTTTGATGAAACCATGCTGTAGAGTTGAAACTTTTCAGAAAGTTAGGTAAACACTTAATTAACATTTTAGCGAAATATTTTTTTTGATGACGTCATCACTCACCATGACGTCATAACTGGAAAATAGGTGGTGCAGAAAAAAAAAATTAGGTGATATTCTTTTATTTTGCAAACTATATCCCAAAATGATTTTCAAGCAAAAATAATAAGAAAAAAAAAATGAATTTTTTTTTTACCACTTGTGAAAAATATGGTTGCTAGGAGAAAATTATCCCTAGTTACCAAAATATTTTTTTTCAAAATGATCCTAGATAAATTGTAGGAAAAGTCGTAAAATTTGTAGTCATATAAGCAATCCATTCAAAAGAATAGGGTTAAGAATATATTTAGTCCTGCTGATACCTAATACTAGATACGTGTGTTCATACGGTAGTTCTACCGACAGATTGTAACCTACGTAGGTCCATATGCTTGCTTTAGTACAATTTATGCATACTCATCGGATCCTAAATACGAGTCTCGTTTTTCTCGACAAAGATGTGGTCAAATAATTAAACCGAAGTTGATTTCTTTGGTTTCCTTTGGCATTTGTTTGATCATCCGTGCACTTGCGATATGAAACTCAAAAACTTACAATAATCTATTGAGCGTCGGATGTTCTATAAACGTAGGCTTCCAAGAACTCATGTTTATAAATGTGATTATGGCTACACAAAGAAACGTCCGAGATTATTTTATATTTTCAGACAATCTATAAACACGGGAACGCTTATCACAATGCAAGTGTAATTACAAAGCAAAAGAAAGTATTAATTTTTCAATATTTCCACTAATTGTCAAAGACTATTCTAACACGTGAAAAATGTTCATAATAACCAGAATAAATCACATGACGTCACTTTCAACTAAAGTGATGGCTATATTTAGAATTGGTACAATGTAATGTTAATTTTTAGCCAAATTTCAGCCTAGTGATACTCATAATGGTATAATGCTCATAGTCCGAATACACAGTCTCCGAATATGGAGATATATGGAATATTTAAGATACATGGAATATTTGGGATATATGGGATATAAGGGATGTATGGGATGGATGGGATATATGGGATATATGGAATATATGGAATATATGTGATATATGGGATATATGGGATATATGGGATGTATGGGATGTATGTGATATATGGGATGTATGGGATATATGGGATATATGGGATATATGGAATATATGAAATATATGGGATATATAGGATATATAGGATATATGGGATATATGGGATGTATGGGATATATGGGATGTATGGAATATATGGGATATATGGGATATATGGGATATATGGGATGTATGGGATATATGGAATATATGATATGGGATGTATGGGATGGATGGGATATATGGAATGTATTGGATGTATGGGATGTATGGGATATATGGGATATATGGGATATATGGGATATATGGGATATATGGGATATATGGGATATATGGAATGTATTGGATGTATTGGATGTATGGGATATATGGAATATATGGGATATATGGGACCGTATTCGGCAGCTTTTTGCACATAAATGGTACATTGAATATTGACTTTTTAGTTATATTTTGATAGCATATGCAAGCGTACTAGTTAATGAGTCACCTCCCATTTTTCTCACCTAAACTATTATAACCATCATTATACTTTGTTAATTACATGTTAGCTTGCTCTTAATATCCGGTGTTGCTTTCTTGTGGTGTTTCAAATATGGGAAACACGAGATGATCTAAATAATGTCTCTCTCTGACAATTAATAACATTTGCTGATTGTAACTATAGTATAAACGTGCTGCAACGTGCGAAACGTACGTGAAGGAACACCAAAGGCAGGTTTTTGAGGCTTTGACAACTAAAGCAATGTCTCAGATATTGTTACGATATAATTCCTACTCGTTGGATTATCTTTATGAGTCTTGTTTTTCCATTTGACCAGTCCATAAAAGAAAGATAAATGCAAAGATTTCTTTAGCTTTTTGCGCGCATTCATTGGAACATCAGTGTGTATGGAACGCAATGGAAATCTTGGAATTTTCAAATGGGAAAAAAAAAGACCGCGACCTATTCACAAATACATGAAAACGAGATGTTGGCTGCTCAAAGTAGAACTCTATACAATGCAATAACTTTCTTTTTGCGCACATAAAGGAAGTTATGGCATTGTATCAAGTTCTACTTTGAGCAGCCAATGCCTCGTTTTCATGTATTTGTGAATAGGTCGATTATGATTGGCTACCCAACATTAATATTACCATTTATAATAGCGCATAGACCTTTTTACAAATACAAAAAACGAGACCTTTGATGCTCAAGATAGAAACTTCAGAACAAGGATGTTATGTATTACTAAAAGTTTTTACTTTGAACAACAAACGCTTGCTTTTCGTTATTTGTGAAAGGCCCTACACTCAATATTACTAAGTATTCAAATTAAACGAAATGGCTTTTTTGTATATTGGAATATTTATATACTGTAAAATATTGTAAATGTGCATTTCAGAGACCTAACACATATGATAAAATTGGGTAGAATATCGGAGAATTTGAACTTAAAAGCTGTTATATTTCGGTTATTATTCGCTCTTTACAATGCATAACTAATGTGTTCCATGATGTCTCAGTGACATTTTAGCCATTTACTCTTGGAAAAATAGGCTTTTGATTAAACAACGTACTTGTGTATCCATTTGCTAAAAACAATGTGTATAATGATTTCACTGACATCTGTAATACGGTTTGACGAGAGCAATATAGCAATATCTAAGTAAGCAAGTAACTGGACGTTTATGCGTCCTAAAGGCATACCATATATTTCAATGGTCTTTCTTCCCCGCTGACGTTGCTAACCCTAAGATTAACTTACCGCTAGAGTTGTGCAAAGCATTGCTCTAACTTGCTCCCATGACTCCTGATGATTCATGATAGGCTGAGTACGCTTCATTTAAAACGCGGCGGAGTGAAGTATTGATTTCAGCTTTTGTAGCGGGATTTGAACCCCGACCGCATTGGTGAAATACATGAGTTTGTATTTGTTTCCCAGTGAAGGAAGAAAAATATAGAAAAGAAAGCTATATTCTTTGATATGAACAGAGATAGCAAGAAGTTGTAGCTAGACATACAATTATATCATAACCAACGACGTCAATTGCCTAATCGGATTAGAATATATGTACAAACTAATGATTAAAACATTCCCAGTGAGAAAAACTTGTTCAAAGTATACAGTAAAGATGCTAGAACAACTTTTCTAGCGTCTTTACTGCTGACTTTGAACAGGTATTTGTCAACTGGGTATTATTGTAATTTGTGTTCATCGACAATACTTCCGGTATTAGCATACGATATCAGAGATACTTTTTAAATGGATGATTTTCAGACGTGATGTAATTTCCTATTGAACGTCAAAACTTGTTCATAGTCCGCAGTAGAGACACTAGAACAACGTTGCTCGTATTTAGCTGCTGATGACTTTGAACAAGTCTTTGCCAACTAGGTATTATTGTAATTTATCTTTATCAAAAAGATTTCCCGTATTAGCATACGATATCAGAGATTATTTTTGAATGGATGAATTTCAGAGGTGATGCAATTTCCCAGAGAATAAAAATGTGTTCAAAGTCCGCAGTAAAGACGCTGTTTTAACAAGATTTCGTAAACTGGATAGCTAACCACGAGAATTTTGTCATATATGAACGAGATTGTCATTTTGTAAAAAGATGCATAAGAATGGAAGAATGGAAGCTGGTAGCGTTGGGGAAATCCATTGTCCATCGTTCCAGCGTTTATACCCACCGGCTGAAAACTACCGTCTAAAATAACATTTTACGGATCAGGTTTTTTGCTGCAAATCTTCTTTTATTTTCTTTATCACAATTACCTCCATGAAAGTCACGAAGTTTGAAACGTGTAGAAAGCTGATGACACCCGCGAATGCAGTTCCTTCAAATCTGTTAAAACAATAAAAACAGTAATTCGTGACATGTATCATGAGGTAACTTAAATGTCCGTCCCTAATTATTTATATAGGTCGTTTCTAAACGTTTTTAATATTACCAATACTTAATAATTAATTGATTAATTAACAGTATTAATTACCACATATTAATAGCTCTAAAACTTTGATTACTTTGGTAGCAATGGTTCTGCGAAGTAATAGTTGTGCAATAATTTATAATGAAACGTGCAGCAATGCTTAATATAGATTTAACCTATAACCCTGATTGAAATTTATAGAAACATTCACAGCGTAGAAAGACTACTGGGTACTGAGTCCGTACAGCTCCTTATCCGAACTGTGTGCGTCCGTACAACTCCTTATTCGAACTGTGTATTGGCATAGTCCGGAATAAAGACGCTAGAACAACGTTTTACGACGTTGTTCTAGCGTCTTTACTGCTGAATATAGCAACACACAGTCTGGATATGAATTTGCCCAGACTCCGTATTCAGTAATCTTTCATGCTGTGATTGACCTGAGACTAAAAACATTTCATAACTAATTCTTATCAAAGTAATTAGATCTTAACGTTAATTGGGACCGTATTACTATCAATTATTGGAGGTTAAATATGTCTCCTGCGTTACTATACCTCCACCTCGTTTCAATTATACTTTTTCGACCAATCAATACTTCTACCTCGATCGATCGATGTTTCTACCTCGATCAATCGATATTTCTAGCTTGATCAATCGATTTTTCTACCTCGATCGATTGATGTTTCTACCTGGATAGATTGATGTTTCTACCTGGATAGATTGATGTTTCTACCTCGATCAATCGATTTGTTACCTTTACTTGTCCAAAACAGTTTCGGCTCTAATTAGCATATATCGTGTCCCATTAGCATATTCTCAAAGTAATATCCTTCTCACAATTGGCTATTGATTTTATAATGACGTATTTTGACATCATTAAATTATTTTTAGTATAATATGTGGTATACCATATAAATTATTTATCAAGTTTTCGAGCAATTTAAACGCAATCATCCAGCGGCATCACAGAGTAAAAGAATACTGAATATTGTCCCGTATAGCTCTGTATAAACTCGGACTGTGTATTGCCATATATGGCAATGTGCAGTCCGAATACGGAGCTATACGCCCAGTGAGCAAAATTTGTTCAATGTCCGCAGTAAAGACGTTAGAAGAACGTCAAACGACGTTATTCTAGCGGCCTTTCGTTCGATAGTGTAAAGAAGCGTTCCATGTTTAACATATTCCTGGTTTCAAGTGGCATACTAAACGAATATCTTTATGCTAGATGTCTTATTGCGATTGAAACTGAAAAAGGTAGAATTATTCCGAAAATAAGAGAGAAGAAACTGCAAATTTTCAGGAAATGTAATAGTCACGTGAACCAATATTTTAAAAGTTATTTTAAGATATAGCGTATAGCATATCGCCCGACACATCCAACACACGAAGAGGATCCACCTTACTAAATTTGGGCTGTTCGTCAGTCCCATTTTTCATAAATAATTACCTCCGGTCACACTTAGCGCTAACCTACGGGCCTCTTGTAAAAAGTACAGAGTAGCTAACGAG
>JAULBZ010006142.1:0-12658 GCA_032360805.1 Neoturris breviconis
TGTTCAGTGTGTGTCACTTATCCATTTGACATAGAAATTGAAAATTTGACCAAAAAAGGTGATTGTGTACCTTTAAGGATATACTAGGACAAAGTCCCTTTCCATTGATTGCGGAAACCAGCAATCAGATCTGAGTATGCCCTGATTAACCATATTACGTAATCAGGTCTCTGAATTCAGTTTGCAGAAGGCTGCAAGTTAGTCTCCAAAGATGCTCATCCACAGGGGGATGCCGACTTGAATTTCGAGGCCTACGTAATAATTTGTTTTTTCGGAGTGTTGAAAGTTCAACCCTTTCAGTACAAGCGTGTAGAACACCCTGAAACAATAATAAAAAACTTGTATTTTGAATACGCCTGGTAACAAGCATTCAAATTAAAAGTTACGTATCTTGAAAAACAAATAAACTCCAAAATAGAACGATATCTAATGTGTTGTAAATAATAGCGCTTGCAATAAGATCAAATAATACCTATGGAGAAGGTCTATTTTTGTTCACTGAAAACGCTATATCAGGATTTTTCGGCTTCTTACAATGAACTTCTTCTGTGAGAAAAACGTGCTGCTATTTATGTCCAAACCATCCGTACCCTTATGACGGAGGTGTATAAATGTGTCCATGATCTCAAGCCAGAGATAACCTCGAATTTTTAGCCGGCAAAAACTTATTTAAAGTCAGCCAAAAAACGTTAGAACTACGTTCTATAAACGTTGTTCAAACGTTATTTTGCTGACTTTGAACAGGTTTTTGCCGGCTGGGTTAAAGTCTATATTTTATGGGGTTATGTTATGAAAAATCAGAAAAAAAATAAATAATCAACAATTTTTTGCCATCATCACCCCCTAAAAATATGGAAAATAACAAAAAAATGACTGTTAAAATATTGTAAATACGGGTGACCGTCACAAAAGAATTCAGTAGCATGTATCCATGTACGGATGATGATACGGAAATGTACGGTCCATATACGGGGGTATCCGGTATGCCGCAGTATTGGTTCATGCCGTATTAAGATATTAATCCAGACGACCCAAGCTCGTCCCCAGCACCTGTTGACTTTTTTTTTCTTTTTCTTGGACCTTATCTTTTCTATAAGGTCCGAGAAAAATAAAAAAAAAGTCAAAAGGTGCTGGGGACGAGCTTGCAGACGACCATGTCTGGTCTACAAATATTTGGAAAAAGACTGCTTATTGTACTTGAAGATCAAATAAGGAGATATTGATCTTGACAACCGTGTTTGGTTTCAAAACAAATATTTATTACATCATTTTAATCTTCACTTCAAATCATGATTGGATAAAATCGATCACATAATTAACCCAGCCAGCAAAAACCTGCTCAAAGTCAGCAAAATATCGTTATTTTGCTGACTTTAAGCAGGTATTTGGGCTGGGGATGCTCTAGACTAATTAATATATAAAGCAACTAAACAGAGTGTTTTCTGCAATACAACGCAGCTTGTTATTTGCATGCTTTGGTAGTTAATTACTTATGGATTAATTACAGATTATGATGTTAAAGTAAGAGTGCGACTGTGAACATATTTATAGAATAATAATATAAAATACAGGGATCAGATCCCAGTGGGCAAAAACCTGTTCAAAGTCCTCGTGAAAGACGTTAGAATAACGTAGTTCAACGTTGTTCTAACGTCTTTTAGGCGGACTTTGAATAATCTTTTTACAACTGGGATTTATAAAAGTAAAGACAGCAATGATATATTGCCATTAATTAACGTATTTCCTCGTTTTAGCGCCCGTCCTGAGAAGATATATTTTAAAGTTTTCCTCATTTTTATATAACCACCCCCGTCTGAAATAACCACCCCAGGGCGCTAAAATAATAAAAATGCGGTATTTGAAGAAGTAACCAATTAAATGTAAGCTTATTGATAATATACACTTTTCTTCGTCGTTTTATTTCAGTTGATTT
Organism: Neoturris breviconis; assembly: GCA_032360805.1. Lineage (NCBI taxonomy): Eukaryota > Metazoa > Cnidaria > Hydrozoa > Anthoathecata > Pandeidae > Neoturris > Neoturris breviconis. The sequence goes on from JAULBZ010006142.1 coordinate 1,934, forward strand.
CAGTTGCTGAAAAGGTAGCATATAATTTGGTAAATAAATTAAAGATAGAGATAAACTTATGTCACTTTTGCTTAATCAACAAAAATCTGTTCAGAGTCCGCAATAAACGTCGTTTTAGCGTCTTTACTGCTGACTTTGAGCAATATTCTTCCCACTGGGTAATGTTTAAACTCAAACACGGACTGTTCTAGCGTCTTTACTGGGGACTTTGAACAAATTATCATATTTGCGAGAATTTATTGAACCCGGACCTATTTCCCCGCCCAACCTCGTCCCAAGGGCTTCTTGTATCTTCCTTTCTCTGGATATTTCCGAAAATGAATAAAATTAATATAATACCGCATGAAATTTTGATTTTATATATTTATTCGAATTATAGAATTCTTTCCTGGTCATAATTAATTCATACAAGAGTTTGTTGGAGAATGTTATTTTATTTACTTACGTCATATTCGAGACTGATCTACTAAAGCGATTGTTTATTGAAGAATTTTGTTTAAAACGTTTAAAACACCGTGAACAGGGGAAATGAGTAATATAATACATATCAAACCTTTTGCGTTAAGTAAGACCACCGTGAATTTGAAGGCACATGAACACAATTTATGAAATCAAAGTCACCTATTCATTCAATAATGATGATAATTAGAAGCAATCTAAATGAAAATCTAGATTATCCGATGATATTATGCAACCTAGAAACAAGTGTTAGAAAATAGCACGCCAAATCCGAATCGTCCGATTTTACTGTTTCGCCGTTTGTTGATGCCTCTGCGTAGGAGAGTCGACGTCTAATCAACGTCTAAGACACGAAGTATACTCAAAAGATACTTAAAAAAGTTTAAAAAAGTCCATTTTTGTTTACTGAAAGCGCTATATCAGGATTTTTCCGCTTCTTACAATGAACTTCTTCTGTGAGAAAAACGTGCTGCTATTCTTGTCCAAAACACCCGTACCCTTATGACGGAGGTGTAGAAATGTGTCCATGATCTCAAGCCCGAGATAACCCAACCTCGTTTCCAGGGCTTCTTGCCTTTTTGGACACGAACACGTGTTTCGAAAAGGCAAGAAGTCCTGGGAACGAGGTCGCGAGATAACCTCGAGCTACTTTATCACAAAATCAGAGCAAGAAACCAACTTAAACTTCCTGTAGTTAAAACTATCCGACATAGCATAAATTATTCTTTGTTTAGAGCTGCATTACTTTGGAACGGCTGGCCAAAATCTATAAAATATTGTAACTCTGTCAGTTCTTTTCAAGACAGTTTAAGAAAATGTCCGTTTAACTCATGCACCTGCAGTGTTTGTAGGCACTGTTTTTAGTTTATAGTAATATCAGAGAATATATTTTTATATTAGTTATATTTGTTGGTCTGAATTAGTTTTTTTTCTTGTAAGATTAATACTATGTAAATCGTACCACTTTACTTTACTCAGTGGGCAAAAACTTGTTCAAAGTCCGCAGCAAATACGCTAGAACAACGTTTGTAACGTTGATTTAGCGTCTTTACTGTGAACTTTGAACAAGTTTTTTTCCTCCGCTGGGTAGTCGTTTTTGTTACTGACATCCAGAGATACATTATCGAACAAGTACACAACGCTTTGAGGTCGAAACGTTTTTTTGAGGTTAGTTCGATGCGTCGTTTTAACTAGATAAGGATTATATCCTTGGCAAGGAAATAAAAAAAAAGATTAATACAGATATCAGGTTATAATCCTGATAGGATAAACTTCACATGAGTTTAACAATGTAAAGAATGTTCCCAGTGAGCAAAAACTTGTTCAAAGTCCGCAGTAAAGACGTTTGTAACGTTGATTTAGTGTCTTTACTGCGGACTTTGAACAAGTTTTACCCACTGGGTTATTTATAGATATTTGTTAATATAATCTTATTTAGTTAATAACAAAATTATGATTGGATTCCAGACGTGCCTCGCGTCTAAAACAGCCATGTAAATATTACATTACCTTATTACACGAAATGTCAGCGCCATATTAATTTACGCGTGGGAAACGTGTGTGCTTAAGTCAAGGAAGGCATCATTCCAGAATTTTATTAATACCGTGTCTCATCAAGATTAGTTTATAGTCGCTAGTAGGCTAAATCTAGAGAGCGGGAAAGATATCGAGGATAATTGGGAAAGCGGAGTGCCGTAATGAATACGGGAAGACTTCTTTATAAGCGGATCATTATATTAGGCAAAATTTTTATAACGACGGCCTGCTAGTCTAATCAAGACAGAATTGCCTCACGGTATTCCACTATGTAGTCAATGGATAACTCAGTGAGCAAAAGCTTTGTTCAAAGTGTTTTTACTGTAAACTTTAAGGTCAATCTCCATGCAGCGACTTTTGAGCGAGCGGCCGTCAGCGATCAGTTGTGAGCATGCACAGTTTCGCTGTTTACACTTTTTGCGCAACATGAGTTGTTCGCTGGCGGCCGCTATGAAATTAGAAATGCTTTCTACTTTCTGAGCGATCGCCAGCGATTTATAACATGTGTTTATCTTCTAAACCAATCAAAATGCTTTATTACAAAAATTATTCATCAAACAGCAAATTGGTATTTAATTATAACGAGTTCTTCTCTTCATGTTTATGTCTATTTAAAATAATGAGTTAATTAACCCTTCATTAGTATGGTGTGGACCCCCTGAATTTGTAAATTTTTCTGTGAAAGTAACATAACAAAAATTATTATTCAAGAGGTTTTTTCTTACATACTTTAAAAATCTGCATCCCACTTTTGTGAATTTTTGCCCCCTGAATCTTCTAATACCTTCCCATGAATTAACAAATTTCCGGAGGTACCCCATCATACTAACAAAGGGTTAATCAAGAATCTGCAAAGAATAGTGTTAGATCAACGAGTTAACCTCTCACAAATACATGAAAACAAGGTGTTGGCTGCAGTACCTGCACAAAAAGGAAAGTTTTTTGCATTGCAACAAGTTCTAATTTGAGTAGCCAACTCCTCGTTATCATGTAATTGTGAATAGGTCTATCCAATGCAAGATCGTTTATTTTCTTTGCTCGATTATTCAATTTTTTTCTTTGCTCAATTAATTATATTCAGTTATTTTTTTGCTCAATTATTCAAGAAAAGTGTTTGACATCTAATTACCACATCATTAAAGCTTAGATCATTATTACCCATAGTTCAATGAGGTGTTACCTTATCAATGACACCAACAAAATTATAATATCACACCATCAATAACATATAAAATATCATAACATTTTAAACCATAAATTCATAGAGAAAGTACTTCGTCTCCAGGTCAACTATAGAGGGGTGTTTTTTTTGAAGACTAATAAATAACTCTCCTTCATGATGTCCGGTAATTTTAATCAGGTTTATTAAAAGATTTTGTAAACTGGAAACGAAATCCAGGAAGAGAGGTTGTTTTTTAAAGTAACGTACGTGCTGATGAGATTACAGCATAATCTACTCAAAAATCTCTTGGTATGAAATACGAGAGTGTTTCAATTTATATGTTTTTAATCCGACCAATTTATCTGCCCAGTAGACAAAAACGTGTTCAAAGTATGCAGTAAAGACGCTAGAGCAGCGTTTTCAACAAGTTGTTTTCAGGCTAAGGGATCACGCCAAAATTTCATCTCAAAAGTTTTTTTTTGCAGACTTAAAGGGAATTTTGATAAAATCCAACAAAATGTAAACGAGATTATAATGGATTGTTTTCTTCAGTACGAATAAACCAATCAATTGCAAGATCGGTACGAATAAACCAATCAATAGCAAGATCGTTACGAATAAACCAATCAATAGCAAGATCGGTACGAATAAACCAATCAATTACAAGATCGGTACGAATAAACCAATCAATTGCAAGATCGGTACGAATAAACCAATCAATAACAAGATTGTTGACTCAGTACTCTTCTCCACAAAGGTTTTTGTTTAGATGCTAAAAATAGATCCTAAAGACACCCCTAAAGTATTTTAAAAAATGTTAACGATGATAATTGTGAAATTTACCAGAAGTACGTGTGGGTGTAGCTTCTTTAGGAATTTGTCTGATGAATGGAATATACAGAGAAAAGTATTGAATCTAATATCTTGCAATGAGTTGGTTTCTTCGTACTGAAAAAACACAATAATCTTCAAACTATTGATTACTAGACTTTTAATATCAAGAAATTCGTTAATTTGTATTGTTCTAGTTTTGTTTTTTCTTGGATTTCGGGAGCTTCTCTCCCTGAACCCCAACCCAAACTCACTTTCTGGAAAGTTTCAACACTATATCATGTTCCCATCAATGTTCAATCTATGCGTTCATTATCAATTATAAATTGTTTATTAAATTGTTTTTGCTGATGTCAGCATTTTTATTGATGACGTAATTAAAATTTCCTTGACTAGCGATTTTTTTTTCGTTTTAGGCTATGGTCTCTAGTTTATGTTAGGTGTATTGTTTTGCTTTGAAACTTTGTACATACGTATGTACATAAGTAAGATAAGAATTTGCTGACTTCAGCAAATTTTTCTGATGACAAAAACAAAATAAAAAAATTAGGCACATCCAGTACCAGATTTACGGTCACCATGGCAACAACGCAAATCCTTTTTTTCAGAATTATAATCTTAGATAAATGTTAGGAAAGTCATCTCCATGAAACTGTACAGAAGATTGTTTAACTTGTGATGGAAGAAACCAATCCATTGTAAGATCTCTTCATTGTAAATTTTGTTTTGGAAATTTTACAAATAAATCCTAAATATACGTAAAGTAAAGTTTTGAGCAATGATTATTGTGAAATTTACCGAAATAAATCCTAAGTATACCTAAAGCATTTAAGAACGACAGTTATTTTGAACAATGATTATTGCGATATTTACCGTAAAGTATGTGAGTACGTTCCTCTTCAGGAAATATGTGAAATCTGCACAGAAGAGTATTAGCTTTCTTTACACCAAACAAAAAAAATCCTTTGCAAGCAATATAACGAATGCCAAAGTTTTATTAGTTGTTGACAACCTCGTTCCCAGGGCTTCTTCTCTCTTGACGTTTAACGTCAAACGTCAAGAGAGAAGAAGCCCTGGGAACGAGGTTGAGTTGTTGAATTTAGTCATATTTAATATAGGTTTTCAGTTTCTATAAACATGCCAGCACAGTGGTCACACGACGTCGGAACAACGTCGAAACAACGTCGAAACGACCTTGATCCGACGTTGTGTGTCTGCAACCACAACAGTTGTTTTTGTTTGATCAGGAGGTGATATCCTCTTTACGGTGGGACGAATCAATTGCACAGTTCGATGAGGTGATATCCTCTTCACGGCGGGACGAATCAATTGCATAGTTCGATGCGGTGATATCCTCTTCACGGCGGGACGAATTAATTGCATAGTTCGATGAGGTGATATCCTATGTCGTCGGTCAATTACAATTTGCTAAAACGAAAGAAAAGAAGGCACACCGTTATTCGAACTTATGTTTCCTACGTAGGATGAAACGATTCCATTTTGTTTTTGTTTTATTCATGTGGTTTCATAATGCTGAAGAAAGAAATAGAACTTAAAAAAGTTTTGTTGACACATTGTCAAGGGTCATTCAAAATTTTAATCATTCAGATATTAAAAACAAGGAGACCACTGCATAAATCCTGATTTACATTGCTGTGTTTTCGGTCGCAGCGACGACAAAACTTTGTGACCTGATCAGTTGCCTGACCTGAACTTTCAAAACACCTAAAACTCAGCCGTAGTTTCCAAAATTATTACGCAATATGACTTAACACCGTTGACGCAGATATAGTCGTCGATCGATGCAACGAAAGCATAGCAATGAAAAGGGGGCTTTATACCGTTTATAAATGATGATGTCTCAAGTGAGATAAATGATTAACAAACCACATTCCTTTAAAGCATTGAGTGACTACAGTGTCGCTTGCATGATGTGTAAACAACATGCCGTTCGCTTCAAGTTTCATTCTTAGATAACCACAATACAGCATTCACTAACAATGCTAATTAATGTACCACCACCAAGTTGCACGTCCTTGCAGGCACCTGTCGTCGGATCAACCTTGAAACAACGTTAAAACGACGTCGTCATGATGTTTTGATGTTGTTTCGACGTTGATCCGACGTCGTGTGCCCACTAATATAGTTCATTCTAAATTTATGTAATCTCAATGACCTCGTGTCTTGTTCTCAAGGTAAAAAAGACGTTTTTTTGACGTCAGCACGTCAAAACAACATCTTTCTTACAATAAAAACGTCATGTGCGGTCATTTTGATATGTTGACGTTGTTGTAATGTTAATCCGACGTCGTGTGCTCATTTGGTTGACATTATTTTTAAAAACATGATTGGAATAAGTTCCAATCAATGATGCTCTAAAAACATCGATGTCGATGTCTTTGTTGCGCATGCGTAACGTGTATAACAATAGGGATACTCAGTCCGTACATGGGGCCACGTGGTGTTATATATATGTTAATTTCTTCAATGGTCATTCATACCATAGTTATACCCACGCATCTTCTTCCTCATTACTCAACTATAATGTGCTACACTAAAATAAGGAAGGGTGTTAGGGCGTACATAAGGAAGGGTGTTAGAACGTATATAAGGAAACGACTTGCATAAGAAGAATACAGATTATATGAGAGAGTCCGTTGAAAGAATATATTCGAATATTTTGTCCAATAGAAATTTAAAAAATACTTATTATGTAGGCGCTAGACGTCTAAAGCTAGGTTTACACAGTACATACGACTTTTCAAGATGGTAGACAAAAATGTGATTAATAGCAGCGTGTAAAACTAGCTTACTGCAGGGCAAGTTCTTAGCTACTGCGGAAAATACATGAAAGCGATCGGACGTAACACGAATTGTGTAATTTTAGAGTTTTGTTTTAAATAAGAACGTTGAAAGCTTTTGTCGTTGCCTATACACTTCATAAAAGTCACCCCAGTGTGGAAAACCTGTTCAAGGTCCGCAGTAAAGACGCTAGAACCACGTCGATAACTATTTGTGTGTTTAAGATTAAATATGGCTAGGCATGTCTATGCGTGGCATCATATAACACAATGATGCGAAGACTTAAAAATGTACATAATACGTAGATTACTTTCACAGAAATATAGAAAGCAAATTTTATCAACGTCGAAAAGACGTCGTTTTGACATCGTAACGTTAAAACAACGTCTTTTGACGTTGACAAGACACGTGCCCACATGATAGCCGTCATAATTTGAAAACGATATCTTAATGTAGTAAACTTTATTTTTGACTCATTGGTTATGGTATGACCACACCCTTTGTTAGTCACTAAAATATACAATTATAACAAAGAAATAATTCTTAAGCAATTTGGATGTAAGCCAAAACAACTGTATGACTATACTCCACAAGCAAAAACAACTGTATGACTATACTCCATAAGCCAAAACAACTGTATGACTATACTCCATAAGCCAAAACAACTGTATGGTATATCTCATACAATAAACGCTTTGTAAAAAACGTTTTATTTCTCTGGTAATGTTTAATGTTATAAATTAAAACTAAGCATTTTTTTTTTGTTTCTAAAACAACCCTCCCTCCCCAAGTGCACCCCCACCTCTAAAAGTATGAAAATAGCAAATTAACGACTGTTAAAATATTGTGAATACGGTTGGGTAAAAACTTGTTCAAAGTCCGCAATAAATATACTAAAACAACGTCGAATGATGTTGTGATAGAGTCTTTACTGCTGACTTTAAACAAGTGTTTGCATACTAAGTAGAAACAACATTCATAATCACTGTGTTGTGATGTTACAAATGAACTTTTGATGACATAACCCTCAATCAAATAGATTAGAGAGATTACCCCCTGTTCAAATAACTTAGAGAGATGAAATTCTTAGATGTATGAGTATTTATCTTGTTTGCAACATACTCAAAATATGCAAAAAGTATCAACAACATGACAGCCATCTTTGTAAACAAAGATGGTACCACAAACATGTAAACAATAGACCAAAATAAATAATAACGGTATTAAAACGCAAGGCGGTTCGTTTAATGCTTCAAAATGTAATGCGAATCTTACGCTAAATAAATTGATGTAAACATCATCACGAACATAGTGTTTCAAAGTTATCTTAAAGGGAGAAAATCCTGCTGTCTGATGTTACTAAAATTGCTTATTCTGCAGAATTTATTCCTGCGGTTAAAAAGATATTTTAATGTCATTTTTCATGAATTTTCACCAATTCAAGCGAAATTCGCAACAAAATTTTCTTGGTGGTGAAGACTAATTAGGAATAACATAACAAAGGCTAGCTTGTAAATGCATCTTGTACATAATTTGATTACGTTTTCCCGCGAGATTTTCTTTTTTTAAGGTAATTATTATTTTAAAGTATTTGAAAAAAAACAACTAAATTTAATCAAGTTTTAAAAATATGAAACTGTGCAGATGGTTGTTATGAAAAGGAGCTTCCAATTGATTGGTTTCTTCGGTGTGAAGAAGCTAATCCTTGGCAAAATCGGTGATTCTTCTCTGTAGATTTTATTTTGGAGACTATTTTACTGTTCAAAAATCTTTTTTCTGACGTTGGATCAATGTTGAAGCACCGTCAAAGCGAAGTCAATGTTTTTTCTTCATTTTTTTGTTTTTTGAAAAAGAAAAAATGATTTTATTATACTAATTTTTGACAAAAATTTGGCATCATTTCACGTCACTGATCCGACGTCGTGTACCTCGTGAATTATGTTATTAGCCAACTGTGTCAGTCAAAATCTATATTTATATAACAAATCACAACAACAAATCCTGTCCGTCAATTTCATCTAACTATATTAAACATGTCATGCAAATGAAATTAAGGTGATCGATCATGCTGAGAATGCTAATTAACAACATCAAATCAAAACAACTCGATGTAACACATCACGAATTGATATGATGGGGTCATGAACTTTTAAATGTATTTCTGACAAGAGTAATATTATTATGTTAAGTCTTATCGACATATACTGTCATGTTATTTGAATTGATTCAAGATTGATTCAATATTGATACTGTTACAGAAATCTTATTGTTGAGTCACAAATCTTGATAGAGTGGCTTATTCTTTGGAAGAAGCCAATCACATTTCGGATTTGATTTAACACCCTTCTTCACAGGGTGTGAATTCCCAGTGAGCAAAAACATGTTTAAAGTCCTCAGTAAAGACGCTAGAACAAATCCGGTTAACCCCGATATCCCAATTTTTCCTTTCGGAATAATAATGCAACATATTTTGCAAGTAAATTAAATCCGATCACAACCCGGAATCACAAAAAATCTTAAAGTTGACTATTTTGGATTTAACTCTTGTGACAGTCATTCGTTTTTAAGGTGGAGTTCCATAAGGTTTAAATGAAGTCATTACATTGTTTGAAAGCGACCTCAGCTTAAAGATGACGTCACTTTCAACCAATGTAATGGCTTCATTTAGAATTCGTGCGAACGGATTCGCCTAGTTGAAATCCAACTTTATGGAATATCATCATATTGTCATCTCCTTTGATAGTCTTACACACTGTAATATTTACTAAATATTAGATAGACCAACGACATTGGGCCATACTGTGCTCACTGGACAGGAAAGATTACTGTCTTTATGTGCAATATTTACTAAATATTAGATAGACCAAAGACATTGGGCCATACTGTGCTCACTATGTGCAATATTTAAATAAAGACATAAAATTGATATACAGAATCTGTTGGGAGTCAAAATAACATCTTTTCGACTTTGATTAAAGCACGCGTATCCATTCAGTGAACTTTATTGTGTCTTACTGCTATTCAAAATGGCTAAACAAAATGTTTCACTATCTGGTGTACTTGCATGTTTTTACACTGTTTCTACTTTTGCAACTCGATTATCTTTAGATACCAAGATCATGTGCAAGTCCTGTTCAACCAGTTAATAATGATCTATTCACGGCTTTTTCGACTGACTTACTAAGAACATTAGACGAGACATATGCGCCTCGACGAAGTAAAAACATCCCCGATGCGTTATACAACGAGTATCATCATCATCAACAACAACAACAACAACACCAACACCAACACCAACAACACCAACAACACCAACCGGCATCATATTCAAATGTACGTCATTCATATGCACCATCATCCAGTAGTGGGGTTTCTAGCGATGATTTTAACACTATGTATGAAAAATACAGAAATAGTCCAGAATCTTTTGACACGATGGAGTTCTTAAAAGACTATGATTCATCATCCGTAAGATCACCCTCAAGTTACGATGGTGGATTTAGTTCCCGATCGGATTATTCGGGTTCATTAAGTCCCGATAATTTTGATTTTGAGTTTAACTTGCAACAATCAATCCTTCAACGCCAGAAGAGGATCCGTAAGCCTCCAGAGGGATACTTATGTCATCTTTGCTTTTGTAAAGGACATTACATCAAGGATTGCCCAGAGGTAATTTATTTATTTATTTTAAGCCTCTTTCCCAGGGTTACCCTGTGGTTCTAATGTTGGTTTTCTGACAAAAAAGTATCTTTGAATATTGTTTGTCCATCTCAAGTGTATGGAACAAGTGTGAAAGGCTGCTGAATGTGATACATTTTTTTTTTATATATATATATACATTTTTTCGTATAGCGATTGTGTATATACCGTATTTACTGTAATAAGCGCCCTCCCTATAATAAGCGCCCCTCTCCAATAAGCGCCCCCTTTGATAC
>JAULBZ010006143.1:0-12658 GCA_032360805.1 Neoturris breviconis
ATGCAAATCATATTTACGTGCTTAGGTTTAACTTTCACTTAGTTTGGTGGGCTACTTTCAATACCGTACCTTTGATTTACAAATTCCGTTGTTTCTTTTATTTCATTGACATCCTCACTTTCTAACTATACTCTCTTCCCCTTCAGCTTTATCTGCCTTTCTACTTCTTTGCATCTAACCAGGGTACCGTTTTTTCTTCTTTATCTTAAACAAGGTACCTTTTTTCCCCCTAAATTTCCTGTCTCACATATCCAGCTTTTGTTCTCATTATATCATTTGTTCTCAAAATGACTTCCGCACATCACCTTTTGTTGGATGTTTATTTGGTATAGTTTTCAGCTGCAAAGCTGAAGACTGTACTAAAAAAGCACTCCTCCACAAGCAATGTTTGGCTAGTTTCAGGTTCGGATGATTCTTATAAACAAAAAATTTTAAATTTATGTTAGATTTCTCTCTATACGTGATTTTTTGCATGACTATTCTCTATTATTATTATTATTATTATTATTATTTTCACATCAAGGTAAATTTAATACACTGTAGTAGGTGGCACATAATCAGTGTCTTTGTTTGTATTTATCACGTCAACGTTACATTTACATTCTAGGAATAATTGATCATGAACCAGAAACTCCTAAAACACCGATTCCACGTAACATGTCATTTGGAACATTGCAGAATCACTTCCGTTTATGTGATGTTTGTGATTTCTCAAAGTCTGGTATTGAAGTAAGAATGATTAATCTTTATCAAGTTGTTATTTTCAGAAAAGAATGTCGAGTCAGCATTCTTCCTATGAAGGAACTATTAGTTGCATGATCATTGACATAACACATGTAACGTGTACCTATTGAGGCATAAAACTAATGTATGTTTCCCCCTTTATTCTATTTCCTAACAAATAATACTTATTGTACATATTGTACATATTGTAAAATATGACGTTTGTGCATAGGCTGAGATTATAATGTTCTTGTTTTTTAGCACTGTTTTGCTAATATCGAAGAGTTGCATGTACAATATTTATATTTTTGATCTACTAGGCCATTATTGAAGATGAGGTTACAAACAGATTTGATGCTGCAGGTAATATTAAAATATTATGAGGCAAAACATTTGTGGAATGACGACTTATTTAGATCATCAAGACAAGACCATTCCATTACCTTATTGAGGAAAAATTCATGGGGAATTATTTTTGTCAGGGACAATTTATGTCCAATAGAATGTCGTAGAAACATTTTTGTCACTAACCAAAATTTTGTCACTTTTCCCCAACGAAGAATTATCTTAGGCGTTCTTTTCTTTTCTTTTATATCATGTTTATTTCACAATTCTTGGTTAGGTATGATTGTATTATAGGTTAGAATTGGAAAGTTGGAAAATTGGAAAATAAAAACAAATCTGTTTATGTTTTTAGATGTTTCTATTAATAAAACAAGCTTCAAGACAACGGTCAGACATTGCTTGTGGAGGAGCGTTTTTGAGTACAGTTTTTAGCTTTCCTCCACAGGTGATGTCCGACCATTATCTTGAAGCTTGATAAAAACATAACTTTACTGGGGAAATAATGAATGCACAAAATTTTATGTTTTTGATAAATTTGTCAGAAGAAAAGTTTCGTTGGAGATTAGTTTCGTCAGTGAAAAATATTCATCAGTGAAAAACTTTGTCACTAATCCAACAATTTGTCTCTTTTCTGTAACAAATGTTTTCTCGATAAGGTATAAAACCTTTGACTTCTTTTTAAATTTACACGTAAAATATATCGTGATAAGTATTGGAACTAAAAAGCCTGATGCTATGCTCAGAAAAATCTCTCCTCCACGGTGCTTATTTACTATTATCTTGAACACCGTATCAAATACTGTTGATTGATTCGACGGAATCTTTGAAATTTCGGCGAAGTTCAAAGCAAAATTTTCATGAAATCCTGCTTGCAAAAGGTCTTGAAATTTCATTTCAATTTATTTTTTCATTAAATTCCCATGCTAATTAGTTTACCACTTTTGGGAAATCCTGTATGATTTTTTAATTATATTTACAAATACTTTCAAATTAAGGCTTTTTAAAGGCATTACTGGAGTAATTGTTAGCCCTAATAACAATAGAACGGTAATCAAAACAAATTAAAAAAACAAAATAATTTATTGGAATTTTTTTTTGGTGAATTAATTTTTGGAAAACTTTTTCGCCGAAAATTTGTCCTGCCAAATAATTTTGAAGTTAATGTATGCAATTCACACAAGATAATGCTTGTCTGCAAACATTAAGCTTTGCATATCACATTTTAGCAAATGATTTATTATATATTTAGAATTACCATCATGGAATCTTATGACAAGAACAAATTTAAATTATCAATTTATCAGGTATACTTCATGAATAATATTGAAGAGTAACTACTATGTACATTCGTTTTAATTTTGGATTTTTTAGGTTTTTTTTTGCAATATTCATCATAAACTAATAGCTATACATGGTCTACAGTAGGGTGGTTTTTCAATAATGCATGTCTCAGAGATGTTTATTTTATTTTAGGGAGAAGAGTGCCGTTTCTTTGAGGGAGGAAACTCGGCAATTCCCAAAATCTCTTGTTTGGCAAAAAAAAATAAAAATTGCTCACATTGACATCAGACTATTACTGGAAATCTGAAAAAACCCTCCCCAAAACTTTTGATTATAAACTAAATTCTCCTTACTAAATCTTATATTTTTGGCAATCAATGAGGTATACAATCTATATATTACACATGGTATACCTGCAGTTCATTATTTTACAAAAATCTAACATTCTTAATATTTATTACTCTCCTCTTGGATTGCACTGACCAAATAAGTTCAGGTTTAATACATAGTCAATTTTATTTTAAAAAACATTGGGTAGTGCGTTCTTATTCATTCGAAATCGTCTCCATTTTATTTGATGAACCTCTAGAACTAAAAAGTATAAGAAGTCAAAAGGAATAAAAGAAAGGAAAAATAAATAGAATGCAACCAAAGCCTCAAGATAACCTGTGGAGGAGTGTTTTTTAGTACAGTTTTTAGCATTGCAGCTGAAAACTGTACTCAAAAAACAAGCCTCCACAGGTGATGTTTGATCGTTATCTTAAAGCTTGGCAACCCATCACAAAGGTCAATAAAATAATGGTTTTGGCAAATGGTCATAATGTTTTTATATCCTCTACCCAGTGGGGGAAAAAATAAATAAAAAAGTTTGAAGTAAAGATGCTAGAACAACGTTGAACGATGTTGTTCTAGCGTCTTTACTGCAAACTTTGAACAAGTTTTTGCTCACTGGGTACTGTGCATCCTTATAAGCACTGTGATTTGATAGGTGTTTTAAGTAAGAGAGAATAATCACTCTGTAGGAGTGATTTTAGCATATATCTTCAAGATACAAAGCCTTAAGTTATGCTCAATAATCACTCCTCCACAGTGTATGTTCTTATATGGTACACTGTTAATTACCAAAATTATAATATATTTTGTATTAATGTTTTAGTATGCGACTAACTATCATTTGGTTGCTTGGTTTCTTTGTCAGATACTGTATTTTTCTCCCAGTAAGGTAAGCTACATTTACGTTTTATAAGAAATGTTAGAAATAAATCAAAAGATTCATTGGACAAATTTCCATTCAATCGTTGATTTTATTAGAAGATAGGAATAACTACAATCACTTGCTGGATCTTTTTAGATAATTGAGAGCTGGAACCTGCTGCATAATTTGCTTGCTTACAGTTTCATTGTATTCTTGCATTTGTACCATTCTTTTGATAGATTACTCGCCTCCAGTGCACAAGGTTAAGTGTTTACATCCCGGCTGTGTCATACCGAAGAAATTGTAAATTGATTCTTCTCTTCTAAGCAATCAGCATCAAGAAATAGGCCAAGTTTGGGGGTTGTCTAATTGAGCAGAAATCCCTGAACTCTGTAGCTAAAATTAGAGCTTTATATCTTTACCTGCGACTAGAACCTCTATAGCAGGACTCTCATTGATAACAAGCCGCTGATGAGGTTATCTTAGGTAAATAATAATAATTATGATAATAATTAATGTGAACTCGTTTGCATAATGGCTCCATTTCGAATTTGTACAAACGAATTCGTTTAGTGGATACCCACCTTAATGCACATTATTTATAATAAACCTAGGCTCGATTCAGCAAAATAATGGAAACTGTTAAGAACACCCAAGACTAAAATCAGTGACATTAAGAACCTTATTGCTCAGAATAAAACTCTTGCATGCCACCCTATACCTTAAAATTAAACAAAGGATGCCATTGCAGTGTCTGCCAATCTGGTAAAATAAGAAGGAATAATTTTAGTGATTCTAGTCTTGTTTACTAGATCTAGCTCCAGTCTCTGTAGTTTTCCTTTTTTATCAGTAACCACCAATACTGTCACTCATTAGTCAAGTTTGGTCTCTAGAAAACTTAGCTTCATTTGAGAGATATGTACACTATAGTCATCTGATATAATTTATGTCCAATTTAGACTTACACTCATGGTCATGGGAGGAGTTGTATTGTTTGCGTCCATGGCATTATTACCGAGAGTATCTAACGAAAAGTAAAGTTTAAATATTTCTAATTCCATTTTAACTCTTTATTATTTCTTTCCCTTTATTATTCCTGCTTATCAGGAAATTTCTTATACGTAGCCACAACTGAAACATTTCCTCCCAGAATCGAGGTAAATATCCTAAATACTGTGTTTATTATCTTTTTTTGTACCAGTAGGTTACTTTCCACAAATTTTGTGTATGATTGACATACATCGTGGTTTCGTGACTAGTCTTAATAATAGTAAAGGAGGAGTATTGTCGTTTCATGATCACATAACGCATAACGTACTGAAGAAACCAATCAAATACTAGCTTGTTGACTTAACACTCTTCATCGTAGATCTTTTTTCAAATTTATTGATTTTGGCTGCAGCTTCTAAAATATCTGCTTTTTGAAGTGATGAAGTTGTTTATGTACAAAGATCATGGCATCACGCTGAGTCTATAGGCTAATTATTTTATTATTATTTTCAGACTGAGAAAAACACTATCCAAATGGGCGACTTTATTATCATTCAGAATTCTCGCTCGTGGTTTTTCTGCTGTTGTTCGTTTCCACCAGAGGTACATAATTCATAGTTTGCCCTTCCTAACCTAGGAGGGAAGGGAGATAAAAAAATTTAAACTTTCCAACATTGGGTGCTGGAGAATTTTCAATTTTTAAACAGCGCTTGAAATAATTGTCCGTCACCACTGTAGAGGAGAGATTTTTCAGAATATTTTCAGCCAATTTGACTGAACATATTCTGAAAAATCTCTTCTCCATAGTAGTGACCAGCAGTTATTTCAAGCTCTGTTCACTCCTCTCTTGATTAGTAGGATTTGGTACTACCCAGCTGGCAAAAACCTGTTGAAAGTCAGCAAAATAATGTGAAAACAACGTTCTTTGAACGTTGTTCTAACATTATTTTGCTGACTTTAAACAGGTTTTCGCCAGCTGTGTAATTAATATAATTGCTTCGAATGTATTATTGCAGAAAGTTTAAAAGTTTAGAAATGTATAATAGAAAGAGTGAGAGAGAAAGAAAGAGTGGCAGTTTTCGCCACTCTCGCAGTTCTCGCAGTTTTAAATACCTATTTTTGCATAAAGGCTAAACTCTTAAAACTTGGTCACTTTTAGTATAAACCTAATTTCGATGTTATAGCATTTGATCTTCAAGGGATATTGATATTGCCTATTTAATCCTTATAAAAGTATCAAAAATACAAATAGCTCATTAAAACTCATTTAATATTAATGCTATTGACTTGAAACTTCTAATTACTTTAATATCTTTAATCTGACATTAAAATATGCCGTCACGTCACATGACGTCATTTGGTATACACTTTCAGAATCTTAAAACAGAATGTAAAAATACCTTCTAGATCAAAAGTTATTGGTTTCCAAAGATAACACACTTTTCATTAATTTGTGATTTTTGATGATGTCAGCAAAAAATTGTCAGCAAATACTTTTTTCTTTAAAATGTTTATTAAATACTGTAGTATTGCTGTACCAAATTTAATGACTATGTGCTGCCAATCCTGAGGTCTCCCCCTCCATCTGAATTAGCCTCTCAAAAGCCCGGTATAAATAGGGTTAAGTGCTTTCTTCTATGTATTCAAGGCTCAAAATAACAGCTGGTCATTGCTGTGGAGGAGAGGTTTTCAGAATATTTTCAGCCAACTTGGCTGAAAATATTCTGAAAAATCTCTCTTCCACAGTGATGACCGGCAGTTATTTCGAGCCCTGATGTATTCACTGCAAAATGGCAAAATGCTTTATTTAAATTTTGCTTTGAGAAAATCAATTTTTTATTTAGAGAAAACATGGCAAAAGGAGGAGGTATTTGTGTAGCAAATCATACCTCACCAATTGATGCTATATTGCTCGCCTGTGATCGAAACTATGCTTTAGTAAGTCACTAAATTGCACTATTTTATGCAATGTGCTATACATTCTTTTTTATATGAAACGAAAACTCGTGTCTCAAATCAAAAAAAAACTTTTATCCGTTTAAAAACCACAAATTTGCTCAAATTTGTGATTATTAGTAAACCTCAGTATAAAAGATCCAGTATAAAACTATTTTGAATCATTGCATGTCTACTTTAAGATAATACCGATCAGAGGGGATTACCTTGATGTGTGACTCTTCTAAAGATGATATGAATAGTAGCTTTATTCGTAAACAATATTGTAAAATTTCCTTGTAGATCTTATGTAAGAAACAGTTAAGAATCTTGGGCTGTTAAAATTGCACTATAAGAATAAGAAGCACCGTTCACATGGTGTGACGTCAATTTCTGCCAATGGAATGTCATCTTTTGGTTTCCGCCACGAAATGTCTTCGCCTCGTGGAAATTAACCTTAATCGTCTGGCATGAATAGTGAGATTGTCAACACCTTCGAATTTCTGAGAAGAGAACATTTGAATTATAATGACATAGATGTCACATTCATTGCCATTGAGTGAAACTATGTACTCTCCCGTGCCTAATTGTAGGGGGAGTGTAATAGCAGGGAGTTGGTAGAATTTAAATACATAATAAACAGGGTGAGGTGGTGGAAAGAAAAATTACCCTATTATATTACTACTACTTTCTTGTTCAGATTGGTCAGATGCAAGGAGGAATCATGGGATCTTTTCAAAAGGCTTTATTAAAAGGCCAAGATCATATCTTTTTTGAACGTGGGGAAATGAAAGATAGGTTACTTGTTGTACAAAGGTATGTCAATAGAAATATAATAATGTGATACCTTTGACTTTTGAGTAAATACTATTATTAAGCCTTAAGATAACAGTCGTACATCATCTGACTGTGGAGAAGTTTTTTTTAATAATCTCTCCTCCACAGCTGATGTCCGATCATTATTTTTTTTATTAGCTAGTTTATTTGAAGATTATTTCGCTGATTAATTATTGTTTGGAATGATTACAGTGATTATTTTGCTCTTATTGCAAACACAAGATTAATTATTTCGATTTTTATGACATAAAAATTGCAAACATTTTTTAGGATGCGAGAACATGTTGAAGATGCAGAAAAGAATCCAATCCTAATATTTCCAGAAGGTAGTAATCCTGTGGTTTTTTGCTTTATCCATACCAAACCTTAAAATGACTGTCAAACATCACCTGAGGAGGAGTGTTTTTGCATATAGTTTTTGGTTTTGTAGTTATTTAGACTTGTGCCATAAACTGTTATTTTGGACCATACATTTTATTTCTTTGCTTTCGTGAGAACCTTACAGATGTCTCCAATTTAATTTTTAACGTCAACGCACCAAAGAAGGTTTATTGACATACTCCTCTTTCTTACAGAATTATTCTAGCCATAATTCACTCGATAATTGAAATAAAAACAAATAATCACTGTGGAAAAGGGATATGTAAGGGCAGGTTCAGGCTTACTAGCCTGAAGCTATGCTCAAAACTTCCTCCTCCACAGTGATTATTTGCTATTATTTCAAACACTGTCACAGGATTTATCTTCAGTGCTACACAAAATAACTGTTTTACATAATTTGGAGACGGATGTCCAGGTTATAATTTCAGTTTCCTAAATTCGTTTGTGGGAAAAAGTGCTGAATCGACGATCTTGCGATTGATTGGTTTCTTCATACCGAAGAAACTAATCAATAGCAAGCTCGTTGAATTAACACTCTTTGTATCCTAGATTAATTTTTTTCTCAAATTTATTGGTTTTGACTTCTTTAAAGCTGCTAAAATATCTGCTATTTGAAGCGAATTTTGGAGATGGCTCCTTAGTTTTACACGATAACTTGAATTTTCAGGTACATGTATCAACAATACTTCTGTCATGATGTTTAAAAAAGGTAGCTTTGAAGTTGGTGGGAAAATATACCCAGTGGCTATAAAGGTTAGAATTAGACATCATCTGTGGAGGAGTGTTTTTGAAGTACATTACACTCCACCACATGTCATGTCTGGCAGTTATATTAAGGCCTGTTAGTATCAATTAGTATTAGTATTACAGTACCTAGGAAAAATAAATGTCAACTTATTTCTTTAAAGAACGTTTTAAAGTTTTTATGGGGTTTTATTTGCTACTGGATTAATTACCCACTAAAACTGTGAATTTTCAAGGTAAATAATGCTTGCTAAATGCCGTTTTACTTCTCATTAAAATTAATACTCACTAAGATTAGTATCCTGGTCTTTTGATTTTACTGAATGCAATATCTGGTTACTTTCTATACATTGTTTACATGACAAAGGCTAAATGAATCAATTACTGTATCTTATAAATGAAATCTTGTACCAGTATGAGAATTTTATGTAAACAAAAATGGTTTCAATTGCTGGCATAGTATTACTGCTACCAAATATAGCTTTACAAATTCCAAGTCTTCTTTTGCTGTAGAAGGTGGAATTAAACTAGGCGAAACATTTTATGCGAAAGGCAAAAATAAGACATTTCATTGGTGAAAATTGATGCCATGCTTTAACATACAGTCTGTATACGGATTTGTAAGGTTGATTTTCACGACGTGTGATGTCGATTTCTGGCAATGGTATGTTTTATTTTGGCTTACGCGCGGTAATTTCCGCCTAATGGAAATCAACCAATAGGAAGCATTTCAAGTAGTCTTTCATAATGCAATAGTTGTCTTTTTAACGCAATAGTGCATTCTTTGTTTATAGTACGACCCAACATTTGGTAATGCATTTTGGAATTCGATGAAGGAACCCATGTTGACATACCTGATGAATATGCTAACTAGTTGGGCTATTGTTTGTGACATATGGTATTTACCACCGACAGAAATTAAAGTGAGTAAATTACCTAAAATATTTGTTAACCCTATTCAGGCCGGGGGGTGGATTCCCCCTCCCCTGTCACATTGTTATTTATAACGTCTGAACCACTAAAGCTGAAACTTTCTGACTTTTTGGAACTATCTATTTACACTATCTACAAATTGTAAAAGTTTCAGCTTCATTACTAAAGGGATCAAATTATATGGGTCATACCCTGAGACCACAAATTTCTACATGGGGAAATCGTATGTAAATTGCTAATAACTTATTTTGCAATAATTTCTATTTGGTTAATATTTATAACATGAAACTTAGTCAAATTACATATAATCACAAAATAAATATTTCTAAAAGTTTTATTCACATGACTAATCCGTTTTCCCCGATTTTCCTAAAATTTTGAAATTTTAATTTATTTTTGGATTTTCGGATGGTAATTTTGGCATTTTGCAATGTGTTTGTTAAAAACCCAGAAACTATGTTAAAGACCAACAAAATACCTGTCTGAAACTGAAAACAGAATGGAAAATGTTATCTAGAACTCTTTAAATTGTATTTCTAAGAATATACTGATTTTGGGCAAAATATGCTATTTCAATTCGCTCAACCGTAATTAACAATATTTATTTTATCTTCGTCAGGAAAATCAGAAAAGAAAACTGTCTAGTAGTAGAGTCATCTCAGCATATGAATGAAGCCGTTTGTAAATACAAACCTACAAATACATTTTGCATTTTGCATTTTACATTTTGCATACTAAAAACACAAGTTTTGCTATAATATTACTATATTATAGTTTCTGTTACATTAGAAAAATAAATACTGCTAGCAACAAAGAAGTTATTCCTGTAATATGCTTTTGGAGGTGTTTGTGGGCGCGCAGTCTTTCATGCGAAACATTAAAAACAAAATGAAAACAATGAAAACGAGGCGTTCATTGTTCAATGTAGAACTTGTTACAATGCAATGACTTCCTTTTTGTGCAGTGACTTGACTTGGGATTTGAAAATCTGACTGACTTGCCCTGAATTAAGTGACTTATCACGTGACTAATTATTGTTAGTACGATTGGATAAACTGTAGACTTAATTCGCACTAAAATAAATTATATAAAATACATACATGGTTTCTTTAACCAATAAATAGATAGTATATAACAGATGATATATAGTAAAAGCATATAGTAAGTGTTATGTATAGCCTATATACATATAGCTTATATACATGTAGCCTGTATACATATAACCTAATTGTATTTATCCTGTATACATGCAGCCTGTAGACATGTCGCTTATATACAAGTCGCCTATATGCAAGTCTTATTTTAAAAAGGCGGAAGAGCGGCGAAGCGTGTTCGAAAAGGTAAGAAGCCCTGGGAACGAGGTTGATTAGGTTATAACATATGCATTTGGCGAGCTACTCTCAATACCATTACATTTGACTTGTTATGTTCACATGATTTGGCTAATGAAAGATTTTGGCGAGTTTAATCGCACTAACAATCGATTTCCAAATTTTTCGCTTTTTAATTGTATCATAAGTTAAATTCTTGGAAATTTATAACTAACTGGTGTTAAGGACTGTCTCAAAAATAAAATCTACAGAGGAGAGTACAGAGTAAATGATCTTGCAATCGATTGGTTTCTTCGTCTCGCAGAAACCAATCTATTGCAAGCTCATTGACCTGATGAAAAGCCTTTCTATTTATTTATATTTCTTCGAATTTATTACAGGAAGGCGAGAATGCCATTCAATTTGCGAACAGAGTGAAAAAAGATATTGCACGACAAGGAGGTCTTGTTGATCTTAGTTGGTAAGTTTTCAACGTTGTCCTTGCGTCTTTACTGCAGACTTTGAACCAGAGTGCGCTATTATTATATAACAAGTTTTTGTCCACTGAGTGACCAAGTAAGATTGGTTGATGCCTCTTTTGGTTGTGGGGCAATTCCTTTATACCAATGTTCAAAATAAGAGGAAATAATCACTGTCGAGGAGAGATTTTGAGTATTGCTATAGTCTTTCTAACCTAAAGCAATGCTCAAGAATCTCTCCTTCACAGTGATTATTACCTCTTATTTAAAACACTCGTATACAGTTTCTGCTGTTTGAACTATTTTTCCTTATATCAATATTTGACATAACAATAAATAATCACTGCGGAGTAAATTTTGAACATTATGCTATATTCAAAACATTGTGTTATTCTCATCCACAGTGATTGTTCAACCTCGTTCCCATGGCTTCTTGCCTTTTCGAAATACGGAATGGGCGGCGAAGTGTTTCGAAAAGGCAAGAAGCCCTGGGAACGAGTTTGAGTGATTATTTGCTCTTATTTCGACCATTGAAATACTAACCCACGTTGGTGTCTAGGACTGTCCTGATGGATGTAACACTATCGTTTAAATTTTCAGGGATGGTGGATTGAAAAGAGCCGCAGTATCAACAAGGTTAATTGAAAAGAGACAGGAGGAGATTGCTACACGAATAAAAACAGAATGAATCAATATTACACGCTTTCTTTATGCAGAACTAATTTGTTCGTGTGGTTGAAATATCAATTTATAACAAATTTAATCTTCTATAGGTCATACAAATATTTAGGTGTAAAGGTCCTGCTATTGGTGATAGTGTTGGGCTGCTTGTGGCAGCCTTGATATCCAGTGGGTAAAAACTTGTTCAAAGTCAGCAGTAAAGACGATGGAAGAAAGTTTTCAACGTTGTTCTAGCGTCTCTACTGCGAACTTTGAACAAGTTTTTGCCTACTGGGAAGGTTGATTATGTCCAGCTATTCTAACTCAATCAAATAGCAGGAGGGGTTTAGATAATTGCCTGCCATCACTGCGGAGCATATATTTTTCAGCCAATTGGCTTAAATAATTGTAAATAATCTCTCCTCCACAGTAATGACCGGCAGTTATTCTATCCCCTGAAATAGTGATTATTTGCTCTTATTTGAGCATATCTTATTAAGGTCCCATTTACACGGTGAAACATATAGCTACTTTTAAATATTTCTTTCATAGTATTTCAGACATATTTCAGAGTCTTTAAAACTGTTTCAGCGTATTTCATGAATTAGTAACAAAAATAAGCATTCGTTGCTCATATGGTCTCTCCAATAGTCGCCGGGGAGGAGAAGGGGCAATATATATACCCGGCGCTTAAAGAGAGCATTTGCGGTAAGCAAACAAAGTCACCCTCCTACGTAGAAGCGGCTGTACGGCATCACTAAACGACAAAATTGTGAAAACGGGTGAACTAAACTTTGAACATATAAAGACAAGATGATGTTTCGTTGAAATTGATGAAGTATCCC